>VZTM01016907.1:330-16206 GCA_013400555.1 Jacana jacana
ACAGCAGTAGTTCTAAAAAGGAAATACTTATACCAACGTGCCCATGGAGAAGCAGTTTAGACAGTTTGCCAGACTTACATAGTCTTCTGCCCCAAGTTTTGAATTTATAGGTATTCATTTTTAGATAACCACCCTAGAAGTGTGGTGCTGATTTTTGTCCCTTGGTCACGCTGATGTAAAAGTTGCCATTGAGGAACCAGGCTGGCGTAGGACTGGTGGTAAGATCCATTCCTGCTTTAAGACCACAGCTCCTCTGGTGAATAGCTTGGCAGTGTGGAGGAGTCTGCATTTTGCACGTTGCCTTTTGCATATTGCTTTTTCTGTTTTCTTTTAAGGGAATGAAGTTTATGCAACAATGTCATGTCCGTCACCCTTGCATCTCACAACTGATTTTTGAGCCTACTAGGCAATGTCAGCCCAATTTGACAGAAGGGTAGGTACTGTGTGTCTAATATTTCTATAATTTCTATTCTGTTCAATTCTAAATATAGCAGCTGAAAAGGGTTAGAGATTCTATCAGTTCCCATATGGAAGATAAAACTACAGCCTGAACTTATTTCCTATTAGCTATGGGAGAAGCCATATAGGTATGAGACAGTATGAGTACCAGGGCTAGAAAACCATTGGATAGGTCTCACATCAGTGAGTACAACTGCAATGGACAGGTCCATAGGGAAGCGGGTTTCATTGATTCTACCTGCACCACAACTTCTTGACCCCTATATCAAGATCAAGGGTATGTACCTCAGGTTTTAGTTTCCCACACCAATATGTGAATAAAGCCTCTTGGCACTATAGGAGCAAAGCTGCACACAAACAGATGCATGGAAACCACTATCAAATAACATTTAAAAGGACACGATGGTGACAAAATCAAGCTCTAAAAATATTTGGAACAACAGTTGGTTCAGCATGTGCACATACATGGACTGTAGCAGTATCAATACACAGGATCTGGCTTCATCTTGATTGAATAAATCCTTTCACTTCCTTATTTAATACATCCCCACACTAACATTGTCTCTCTGTCCAGTAAAGAATTGGCTTTTTTCTTTCAACTCTGTTTCTGTGTTGCACTCTTTAAAGTAACCAGTAGCTTCACAAATATGCAGCCCATTGCACTTGGTGGCACTCTGCAGAACAGATATTATTACCACAATTTTACACCTGCAGAACAGAGGCATAGAGCTATCATAATTGTCAAAAAGCATCCACTAATCCAAGATATTCAAAATTTGTTTGGGTTTATGTCGTTGGGTTTTCTTTTTGAGTATCTAGCATTCTTACAGCACCTTTTAGATTCAGATAATAGCTCAAGACTTCTGTTACAGCTGTAAGAACTCAATGTTTCTTTAAATATGACCACAAATGAACTGCATTGGGTACCCAGAGGAAATAAAACCACCTCATCCTAAAGGCCCAGCTGTGCCAAAACTGAGGATCTGCCCAGTTTTACAGGGCAGACAGCGTGTGACAGCAGCAGGGATGGAATCCAGCTTCCTTCATCGCAGGTCATTTCTTCTCCTGCTACTGCTTCAATCATAAGCCTTCCAATATTGGAAAAAATGGGGTGAGGTTCTGCTCTGCAGAGGAGCGTTTCATTGACTGCACAGTACTAACGCAGTAGCTGGGCGATATCTGCTCAGTACATGGAATAAAGCAGGGTTCTGGTGAAGGGAGGTGAAAATTTCCCATCTGAAATGTTTTGTGGATGGTATCATTATTCAGCTGAGTGAAATTGCCTATTACTGTAATACAGCGCTCGTTACTGCATGTATGTATTCCTTAAGGATGCTAAATCTTGTTTGCTTTGCCACTGAAAATGAATATGCAGGTTTAGCGTGAAATAATGGTTTTTAAACTCTGGGCAGCAAGCCCCCAAAATCTTGTGATGACAGAAGCATTTAGCTAGGGCTCTGCTAATTGAGTAATGTGGATTATTGAGCTCTGAAAGAGCGATATTCTACTGTACAGTGTGTGCTCATGTAATTAAAGACCTTGTAAGGAGTACGGCCCTATTAATACCACATTAGCAGAACATGCCAGTGCCTTGACTTTTCAATATTAACATTCCTTTTTTTTTAGTGTAGCTTCTGGATGGAATTCAGATTCCTTCATCTTTCTCAACGCTTCCATCATGCAAGACCATCTTGACTTCCACCAATGTCAGCAGGAGACTTCGGACAATAGATATTTTACTATTTCTCTTGAACTGTTGACAGCTGGGGACTGAAAACACCTCTTAAAGCCATTGAACAGACATTGATCAGCCAAGGCAAGCACTCATCTCTGCAGAAAAGGTAAAATATGGAAGATCGGGTGCTCATTTCTTTGGTCATCTAGAAGGGAACCTTGCTGGGGATATAGTTCAGGGAAGACTAGTGTTTTTAATGTGCTTTGAGGAATGAACAGTTGAGTACCAGTACTGTACTCAAACTACAGCTTGAAGTACTCCTCAGCCTGACTAAAAGTCACAACTTTCTGACCTGTTCCATAAAAGCCGTAATTTCCCTCTTACTTTAAAAACAACTCATTGAATGTTACTTATAGGGATGAAAGCAAGTTTGATGATAATACCAAACTGGGAGGTGTTATTGACTCTCTTGAGGGACAGGATGCTTTGCAGAGGGACCTAGATAGACTGGAGCACTGGACAACGATTAACAGATTGAGATTCAACAAGTTGAAATGCTGTATTCTGAACCTAAAACAGATTAACACTGGACACAATTATAAATCAGGAGAGGAGTGGCTGGAGAGCAGTTCTGCAGTATGGGATCCAGGGATACTGGTTGGCAGCAGGCTCAATTTGAGTTAGCAGTGAGTCCCAGGAGCCAAGAGGGCAAATGGTATCCTGGACTGCATCAAGCACAGTATGACCAGCCAGTCAAAAGGGATTATTATCCCACTATATTCAGCATCTTGAATTCTATGTGCAGTTCTGGACCCCACAAACTGAGAAGGATGTGAAGGTCTTTGAACGCATTCACAGGAGGGCAACAAAGGTGGCAACATGGCTGGAAGGAATGTCCTGAGAGGAGCTGCTGAGAACTCTGGGTTTGTCTAGCGTAGAGTAGAAAAGGAGGCTGAGGGGGTGACCTCATTGCTTTCTGCAGTTTCCTGAGGAGGGAAAGTGGAGAGGGAGGTGCTGAGCTCTCCTCCCTGGTATCCAGTAATGGCACATGTAGGAGTGGTTCAAAGCTGCTCCCGAGAAGGTTTAGGCTGGACATTAGGAAACATTTCTATATCAGAGACTGGTCAAGCACTTGCACAGGCTTCTTGGTCAATACCCCAAGCCTGTCAGTGTCTAAAAGGCATTTGGACAATGCCCTAAATAACATGCTCTAACTTATGGTGAACCCTGAATTGATCAGGCAGTTGGACTAGATGATCATTACAGGTTCCTTCCAGCTGAAAAACTCTACTCTATTCTAGTGTTCTCACCAAAAACGAGCTTCTAATTAAATATCAACTACATGAGTTTTGCTGTTGTGTTGCTGGCTTGGAGACCCATTTTTTATTTTCATTGAGGACCTCTGTACAGAAGCTAAGTCAAAGACGGATTTTGGATTCAGTGAAGTCTTAATTCAAACAGCATTCTCATGTGCAATACCTCCAATTTTTTGAACGACATCTGTGTACACTGTGTGCGAGCACATGTGCACACTTCTGTGGGGAGAAAGCAAGAGAGAAATTGGCTCAATACCCTTGAATTCTTTTGAATCCACACGTAACATTAAAATACATTTCTATGTTATTTAGATATTCCACTTGTCCAGACTTTCAGGAGAAAGAATAAGGGAAGGGAGGATGAAAAAATGTGAAAAGTGTAGAAAAAAACCCCAAATAATCAAAAGCAAACAACTGACTGGAACTGGCTAGTTCAGAGCCATTCTAATCTTTTCTGTCAATGCATACAAGTAGAGATCCTTAATTGATGGATTATTGACACCACAGGGGGTAATGGCTCCTTTGGAGTAGTTACACTGGTGCTGTTAGTGTCTATTTAAGGAGCTTTAATCTGTCAATTATTGACATGACAGAAAGTAATGGCTCCTTGGAAACCATTATGTTGTATTGTGTAGGGGGGAAGTTTTCCTGCCTGCCCAAAGTGACGCAATTCCCTGCTTTAGTGACGGGTAAGAGTGCTGCAGATAGAAATACTGTCACACCATAGCACCATAACTTCAAAATCAAAACTGTAGACAGCAAAATGCCCACCAGTGGACTGCAATAATTCATGATCTGCACAGTTTCATCTGCCTGCAATCTGCAAAAAAATCTCAATGTAAGAGTTCCTGTGTTTAAGGTGTAAGTCCTTCATCTCCAAAGGTTCTGAGCAAGCACAGTGACACTTAAAGTGCCCAGCACTTTTCAGAATGAGATATGAGTAACTGGTTACCAACATCTCGGTATCTTGACTGGGTGCCTGTGATTGAGACTTAGGTGCAGATAATTACCTTCAATATCACCTCTCTGATGACAGTGTCAGCGTTTATGCAGAAGGACAAGCACATACTTAGGGAGCTCCTTCACCATAACTATTCTGAAATCTCCACACTGTGATGTTGTTTTGCCTGTACAGCTGTGAACCGTGTCAGGATATTTTTCCTAGAGTGTTTCTATTGGTCATAAAATACACATCACAAGGTCCTTAGCCAACCTGATGAACATTTGTGCATCTGCAGTGCAGTCCCACCTTCCCTCCTCAAGCCTTGTGTTCCCTTCTTCTCCCTTGTAACAGCATTAGTGACTACACATTGGGCCGTGAACAAAACAAGTTACTATTTTTTGGTGGGGGTAAGATTTCTTTTGAGCTGGATCAGCTGATCCAGCTCACTGATCCAGCCGACTGCACAGCTGTCCCCTGTTAATGCTAACACAGAGAAGGAGAGGAAACACACAGCAGGACCCTGGGCTTTCTGTGGCTTAACGTGCTTCATAAACCACAGTCTTTGAGTGCTACAGGGAGTGATATCTCATCTAGCCTAAAGATCACTAGTACAAAGTCATCAGAAGTGACAGCTTTGGCCTAACAGAGAAAGTCTATCCAAGCTTGGTGTTTTGCATCATTTAGTCACAAAATGTTTTGATCAAGTAGTAGAAAGAAAAATTTTTATATCATTGAACTCTGTCCTCAGACTGTACCCAAAAGTACTCACAGTGTGAAAAGGCAAGTATAAAAAGGCTAGAAGAAAGGGTGCATTATCTACCCAGTGGAAGATGTAAGGTCAAGTGACCTGACCAAGATGGCACATTAAGTCTATGGCTGAGTGGGAAATTTAATCTGGATTTTCCAAATCTCACTTTGATGTCTTAACCATAAAACCACCCTTCCTCACTCTTATGCATATCCTTTTCATTCCAGAGACAGCAAACTATAAGGCAGGATTTTTCAAAAAAGCCTTGTCCTTTTGAAGTTCCACAAAACATGTTTGAAAATCGGACCTTTCTGCAAATGCTTAAGTGAAAAGTGAAAAATCTGGCTTGATTTACATATGCCATGCATTTAGAAATCAACACAGAATAGCTGCTTTATTGTTTCACTGCTTAGGTAAAACTTTGAAGACAGCAAAAATTTGCAGTCAGAGCAAAAGCGTAGGCAAAATAGTGAGTATTCTGTTCTCTTCCATTTCTAATTGTCAAATGTGGTTAAAAAGAAGATCTAATATCTAATATCTGACTATTACAGAAGTGGTAGAGTTTTCTGATTTCAAAGTATGGCATTTTTTTTTCTTAAATTGAGGAAAATTAAGCATAAATGTGATATAAAATTTTCTTTTATGATACAATTATCTACTTGCGAAACTATCACTTTGTACACAATAAGGTTATTCTAATGAATCTGTTCAATCTATCTTCATAATCATGGTATCTCCAAGGTAGAAGATTAATTGGATGAAGTTAAATATCCCCTTTTCATGTCAGCAAAATTGGTTTTTCTGGGGATTAAAGGATTAACGTGGTGTTAAGTCCCTAAAGAGGTTAAAACACTATTACTCATTACAAAACACAAAGATCGGACTGTTATTTTGTTCTTATGCCACTGTTTGTCATTTCACTGAAATAAGAACAACAGGACAGGAAAAGTTTAATGATTAAAGAAACTCAACTAATGCATAATTTTAAAAAAGGATTGAAATTAGGAATTTTTTTGTCTATCATAAACCACAAATTACTGTCTGCAGTTTTCAAGATATATTAAGTGTATCTATAGATGAGGGGCAGGAGATAACACAGAGCAGAGTTGCAGTTCTGTATTGATATGTTAGAATTTCAGATAACTTCACAGGTATTGCCAAATGAATCCTTTCTTTTTAGTTATCTTTCTTAAAGCTATAGAATGAGGAAGATGGTCCATTACCTCTGATTCAGAAGGAATCTTGGTTGAGGAAAAGCTCTTTAAGTAGAATTAATCCTCACCAAACACTTCCCTCAGCACTCTAGGACTGATCTAATACCCATTAGAGTCAGTGAGAGTCTGTCCAGTACCTTCAGTGAGCAATGGATCAAGTCCTAACAGCTGTGTTTGGTCAACATCATGAAAATATACATTCTCTTAATCTGTTACAGGAGCAAAACTTTGCACTAAAATGTTCTTTTGATTGACATCCTTTATTAAATTTAATTAGATAAAATACTATTTATGTTAACAGCTTCTTCTGCTGAGTCCTTTTGCCACACCTACTCTGGCCCAATCAAGGTAGTAAATAGTTCACAGTTTAACAGTGCCAGAAGTAGGATCAGTGTATGGATTTTCTGGTGGAATCCAAAGATGAACTCCTAAATGGACCAAAGATGGAGCTGAAAAGCCAAGGGCAAAAAGGGATATGTGACTTTAAAACACTTAGATTCATGGTGGCCTCTCACATCCTTCAGTAGAAGTCAGTTAGCTGGACATCTCTGGAGAAAGACAGATTTACACTTTCTATGTGCCCCTAATGCATGAATAGGCTCACCAGATCAAAAAAAAAACCAAACCTGTCCCTTTCACTAACCTCACCCTTGAAGTTCAGAATAGGTGTTTCCACCAGTTTAAAACATATCATGAAAGATGTTTGCAATTTGGCAGCTACTTCACAAAACTTCACTGACACAACTGAAGTGTCACTCATGACTCCAACAGCATCTGGAAGAACCCTCTTCGATCATCTGTCTGATAGCCAGTATTCAATGCTTCATTTGCCTGGAGCACTGGGAGAAAGTGCATGCACATAGGCATGCCTGCTGAAACACATCACAGAGCTAGCTCCAGGCTGCTTTTTTGTTCTTGACTGGAGGAGGTCCTTGGACACTGAGGAACGTCCACATGGGAAAAGCATAAAAAACCCAATTGGGTTGATTTTTGTTATCTCTTGTGCTGAGGGTTTGGCTCAGCATTACTCCACTAACAAGACACAGTGCTGGAATCCTTGGCACCAATAGGTTATTCTTAGAGGGGAAAATGCCTTAGAGGAGCACTTTATCTTCTGTGAATCCAACCCAACTTTTAATCTGTATCACATAAGATACAGCCCATGAACCCCACGATGTGTTACTGCATACAGCATAGACACAGCCAAGGTGTAAGTTCAAGCTAAAACAGAGAAAAAGCCAGTGCATAAGGGCTATTTTAGAGAGCAATCAATGCTAACCATAGGGAAAGAAAAAGAGAACACTGGGGCACAAGCTGGGGAAAAAGAATACGTTTTCAAACAACATTTGAAAAGAAATGGAGAATGGGGGAGGTGGAGACATGGGAAGGTTGTTCCAGATGGCAGGAGCTGCAGAGAAGCACCCCCACACATATCATCACAGAGTAGTGGGAGGCAAATACATGGGCATTAAAGGGTACCTACAGTACCATGTATGAGGTTGAAGCAGATTGCCTGCAGTGGTCTGAGTGCAGATACTCAAGGTACTGCTCAAAGAAGTTCAGTCCCTAACTGAGTGCCATGCAGTTATATCTCCATCAATGTTTTGCGTACAGAAGCATATGCCAAGGCTATATTTTTCACCCAGATCTTTCTGCTAGCTTGAAAACATCCCAGTCCCACTTCCTCAGCTGATGCCACTCAGATGAAGGCAGTAAATTCTTTTAACTCCTACTCCTCAGGTTCTTCTCTAACCATGGGGTCCAATTCAGCCAGCCTCGTCTTGCCATCTCCTCCACAGAGCTTTTAGATCAGGCTTCAGCTAGTTAAAAAGGAATGCCAAAATACAAATAATTGAGGGGAAAAAAAAAAAAGGTACCAAAATGTCACAAGAAAGCTGATCTTGAGCTGATCTTGGAGTATTTCCAGGCTGAACCAAAGCAGGAAATTCTAAAAACATCATAATAGAGATTATCTTCTTGATATTTTGGCAGTCCAGTAAATAGAAATAAGACGATAAACTGAATGCTTATCCACGGAATGCAAGCCTTGACCCATATTAGTTATACCCATCTTTAGTCAAAACTCAGCTCCACAAAACCCCTGGGGCTTCTTCCAGTCCTGCTGCTTTGATGTCTGTATAAGGAAGATTTATACTTGGAGCTTCTGGAGTATCTCACATGGTTCAGTTTCCAGCATTGCAAAACAACATCTTTCCTTTTCCTAATTTTCACCTCATTTATTATATTAATGAGGGAATCTTCTGTGCTGCTACTCACTCCACTGCAGAGGGCAAAACTTTTCCACATCTTTTCCAGCAGCAGACACCCTCTTTACAGCTTTGTTTTGGGAGTCTGGGAGCTAAAGCAAAGGGATGAGGCTCCATGGAAACTTCCCTTTGGCTGGCCATTGTTGTGAGTGGGCGGGTGAGTGCCGCATCCCTGGCACTATAAATCCCATCCTTGCAATTATATCACAGTGTGCCGTGTCACCTGGCACGATGCTGAAACAGATGCCGACTAGCACAGGCCCATCACACAGAATCTTGAACAAGGCAATTTCAATATTCACATCATTTAAAGAAACAATACTTTTTGGAGTGAGGGAAAGAGTAAAACCACTGATGTGTATTGAAGGTAATGCACATTCTTTGGATCTTTGTTGTGCTCAGCAGGTGGTAATCAACGATCTGATAAGATTAGTGAGACCTTTAACATTTCAGAAAGGAGTGTAGGAGCCATGAAAAGTCTTATAATTGACGAGTATTACAGCAAGCTCACCCAGGGCAAGAGCGTACTGCATTCATTTTTTGTTTATCTCATCCCTGACAGTAGATATCAAACTCGTAATCCATTTTCTGAAAATAATAAAGTATCAAGACAATACTCCTACATACCTTTTCTTTTTCTCTAATGATGGATACTCTTAGTAAATCACAGGTTATCTGGACTGGCAATGGAGAAAAATAGAAAAGTAGAAAGTTGTCACTTGATTTTAAAGAAGTTGTGCTGGATTCATCTAGCAGTGCTGATTTCATAGCAAAGAAAAAGCACCTATGAAAGAGATAAGAAATTTTAAAGGTAAATATATTTCCTGGTATATTTAATGACAGCTGTATCCTACAATGATGATGGCTGCTGCGGTTTTCTCAGATTAACCGTTGGATCAGAAGTACTTTCATGCTTTTCTTTCCAAAAGGTAGGAAGAGCCCTGGACACAGTGGGAACCCTTTCACTATGTTCAGTTGCTGTATCCCAGAATTAGGTAGATTGGAAATCATCCCACATCACCTTTTGCAAACAAGTCTCTTCAGCGGTACAGGAATAACATATGAGTGTGAATAGAAAGCAGTGGCTTTTCTGGCTGGAAATACAAAAGCAGAATTGTATGGGCTGACCTCTTTCAGAGCTGCTTTCTGTGAGCTTGGACTGCACTGATTTCAGGCTAAAAGTCTGACAGTGTAGCTGATTTAAGATTTCATTTGGGATTCAGAGATGCAAATTTCTAAGTAAGAACTATGAAAAGTTTTGGTACCAAAATAAAGGAGTTCTCACAAGACTAATGATAGTAGTCATTTATGAGATCTGATCTCACTACATTTCTATCTAGTGCCAAAAACAGTTGTAAGCACAAAATGCATGTCAACTCCTGTCAGCTGAATCTGTGAAATGCCCTGCTTTTGTCCATGGAGGGCTGGAGTTTTATAAAAACATTACAGCCCAAACTTAAACTTATCTCTGCCCGTACACTTTGGATGAAATAACTGGAATTGCAAAAGTCAAGGGACTAAACCTCAAAGTTTCACTGATGTTAATAAAATAGTACTGATTGACATCTACTGGAAATTAAAGGGTTCAGTCCCTTTGGTATAGTCTCCATCCTCACCAACTACCCATGTGCAGGAGTATCCAACTGCTCGAGCAGTTGCCTTTGCTGCAAACGTTCCAGACATCTTTGATTATACATTAGTAAAAGCTGGATCTAATGAACAGCACTTTACGAGTTCATGTCATATGATGCAAAATGAATTTTTGTGTGGTAACAGGAATTAAGTTTGGCCTGGATTGTTTTGGGTCACTGCATTGCTTTTTTGAGTTATTCACGAGTGAGTGTGAGGTTTTTCACTTCTCTTGTGTGTGCAGGTTATGCCAGAATCTGGGCTTTGGGAACTACAGAGGAAGGTAAAGAAATAAGATTCAGCAATGGATGAAAACAATTTTTGTGTGAATACTGAGTATGAAGAATCATTGAACTAGAGGTGGACACAGCTTTATTCTGGCTAGATTTATGGCCTATAAGTTTAATACTGGACAATTTTCTGGGAAGGAAAAGAAGAATGTAGCTTTTTTTCTCTAATTTATGCAGAATCAGCTTCCAGCCACCTGGAGTTAAGACGGTGGATACGGTTACACCTCTGGTATGTGACAGGAAGTTTGAGGAAAAGGGAGTGTACTTGAAACCCTGAAATGGGGAAGAAAATGAAGACAGACTGGAAGATCAGGACTGAATTATTAAGTGGTAAGAATGCAAAAAGCAACACATTTGGGAAATTTGGGAAAAAATAAGATTTGGACTCTGTGCAGTTTCAAATTGCATTATTGGCCTTTTCCCCAGCAAATAACCAAGAAAAACCTCACTTAGTTTGCCAGAACTCTGGTATGAGTCTCTACATGAAAGAGAAGACCTCTCACATGAGGATAAGCTGTTTCCTCCAAAATTAGGCCTTTTATTTATCTTTTCTTTCTCAAATAATCACAGAGAAATCACTTTGGTCCTTGGCCACATATGAGTGACGCCTGCTGAAGAGCAGAGATGTTGGACAGATAAGAGCAGGTCCCAGACCAACACTTTCACTACCAAATGAGGTAAATCTTATTCTTAAGTCTAGAGCTCCCTTCCAGCCTGAATTATACTAGGAGAAAAGGAAAACATTAAAAGAAAAGGAAACCAGCCCAGGCACTCTCTGCTTTATTTTGCTACTCCTGCAGGCTGTGGGCTGCACTACAGCCACAACTACCTGCCCAACCCTTAGCATTTGTTGTATACCTCTTCAAGTGACTACTCTGCCTGAGATGTGCAGTCTGGCAAAAAAACTGGTGTACCCAGTTTTGAGGCGACTGGACAGAATACATTTAGCATTATACCTGGAGGATCGAGACTCAAACGCTTACTCCTCTCCTTCAGCAGATTCTTAGGTTTGCCCTGAGTCCTGTGCTGCTCCCGTGGGACTGTAATCCATCCATGGGCCAGACAGCTTAATGTCAATGTGGATGTACATGCCTATGCTGCACTTCAATGCATCCCCACTATTTTACCACAAATTCTTTGTGAAGGAAGCAATGGTCAAAGCCCTCCAGATTTCATGAGCTTCAAGAGCCCTAACGTGATAAAGTCTATATCCTCGCATGTCACCACAGGACAGAGAGAAGCAGACTTTGGCAACCCCCTGACAGGCATGAGGTATCCTCTGTGTACTGAGCAATTTTATCAATTCATGCAGAAGATCAAGCTTCAACTGGGAAGGGTTTATGAGCCACAAGGTCTCTGGAACAGTCTGTAAGGCTGACTAATCAGGGTGTATTCAGGAGTCCTGTGTTTGAAGGATGAATGGGACAGTGACAACTGCCTCTCCCTGGCATATTCTCAGTCATGGCTCTGCAATGCACAGCTCAAATGTTTTTCAGCAGTTCTGTCATGAAGGGAAGTATTATAATTGACTTCAGAAGTCCTTGAATTGGGTCATAATGTGCAACTGAACTTTGGACAGTAAAATCCTTAGGGCAGGAACATCGAGTTTTTATTAACCTGGCAGCCACTTAAACCTCCACCCCCTTTCACTGAGAGCACTATAGAAATTATTAGTGTGAAGATCTCAGCAGTGCAGCATTCTGCCTTTGAACATTACTATCTCTGGCCAAGGCTCAACTGAATTAAAGGTTCACCAGAATCAAAACTTAGCCATATTAATAGATGCCAGGCACCACAGTCCCACCTGCCAGCAAAAAAAACCAAAACAACCAAAACTGAAACCCAAGCTGAGTTAGAAGGAAAAGGACTTTCAGCATTACACAGAGGCCAATAAAACTGGTCAGACCTTCCATGACTTTGTCTTTGCCATGCTGAGAACAAGGGATTAAGGAGGGCATCTCTGCACAGTGTATGGAGAAAGGGAGCCAAGTGAAAAATGGACCCAGAAGACAACATAACAGAACCTCCCTCTGCACCAGAAGTTGGTGATAGCCCTAATTTTGCATGCGTAGCTATATTGCTCAGGGAAGCGTGCTTTTCATTAGAGGCTGACTTGCCAGCTTCCAAAGTACCAGACAAGAGTGTGACTGTCAAACCCTTACCAGTCTCTGTCAGCTTTGCATGGAGAACCAATCACCACTGTTAACAGCCCTCCTGACACCATGCCACAGGGGCAAAAGAGAACTGTATCACTGAGCCTGTGCAACTTGCAAGCCTCAGGAACAGCGTAAAATGTCTAATTTTTAATTTAAATTGTTACATGTTAATGATAATATAATTAATAATTGACCTGATTTTACCTGCTATTTTAGTATTATTAATTTAGGAAACAACATATAAACCTAAAAGAAGCCCCTCTGATAAAACCAGCTTTGATACTCATCAAAGCCGTAAAATATTTTGTTGGCCAAGGAGAAATCACTATTCCAGCCAAGTCATAATAAATTTCTATGTTGTAGTTCCTAAAATATTTTCCTGGAATTTATGGCATCACTGGAACTTATTCCTTACATTTTTAAACACATAACTTTATTATTTTGCCAGTAATTTTATGTATTACACTAAATCACTGGGTTATGAACGTTCCCATTCTTTTCAGACTTTGTCTTTTTTAAATCAAATTAATCACAATTTAGAATACAGAAACTTGATAGGACATTTTTATAGCTTTGTTGAACATTTCAAACTGGGTGTACACAAAAACAATTAAAATAAGAAAATATCTTGAATCAATGTTATTGTAATTTATTTATCAGTGGTGTAGAATAAAGTACAGTTTCCAGAATCTGATTTAGGCCACTTTGTAGCTTCAGTGACAACCACAAATCACATACATGCATACAGATTTCCTTACATCTCCCCAGTCTCCTCTCAAACAAATCTGTTTCCTTTCTGTCCACTCGGCCTTCTCAATTCTCAGTCCTTCTGTACCCTGAGCCTTTTTTTTTTATTAAAACAACACGCTTAGCTACTCAGCAGTGAGCATGAAGAGTGAAGAAGTCTGTGTACTCCTTTGGTGCTGCCCTAGAATTATCTTTCTGTACAAGATATAACTTTCTCTTCTTCACCTTCTCCAGCTATAAAATGCCAACCTTCTACAGCCGAAGACATGCAGAGATTTATTAACCTGTCTAAACCAGACTTTGAGAAGTGCAGAGGAAATTTCTGCTGAGCAGATGCCCCACAGAAGGTATTTGCAACACTTAAAATTAACTTAACATTCCTTTTCAAGGGACTGAACAGCCCATAAAACTTAGTCCAGCTTCCAGATCTGAGGCTAATGGTATTTCATTTGTAGCTCTTGCTTACCCCTTGGTGGTAGAGTTTCCATACATACACCATACTCAATAGTTGCTCCAATCGGGAAGAATAACAGATACAGTCTGGGGAGTGACTCATTTTAAACACAGGGTGCAAGCCCCATCACACAGAACAGCTGCCAGGGACCTGCAGTGGAAACAGTCCACAGAAACAGACTCAGAAGAATGATGAACTGTGCTAGTCTGCTCCAACCTCTCGTTTCTCCGCCGCCACCCATTCCAAGTCCTTCTAAACCTCACGCAAACACAGTGTGAGCAAGACCTCTGCAATCCCTCTGACCATCCTTGTCTTTTTCAAGGAGCAGCTGGTTTGTCAGAGTGCTTTCTGCAGGGCTGCTTCTGCCTCAAGAAGCAGTTAGGGCCCAAAGTTAATTTGGTGACTGAACTATAAAACCTGAAAAGAAGGATTTGTATAGGAGACGCTGAGGGACTTTTAACAAGGACACCACAGCAGCAGCTGGTCTGTTAAAAGTGATACTGAAAGATTGTTTGAGGAAATAAAACAACTCAAACAATTCACCTGACAAGAAAAAAATTGTATTTCACCGCTGTGCATCTCAGTGAGCTGGTTTTATATCAAAAACAAATTAAATACCGAGGAAAAATAAATAAATAAAAATAATAATAAAAAAGTATATTAAAGAAACAAATTAAATACCAAGAAAAAAATATATATATGCTTCATATAAAATACATAGATTCATAGATTTACAGTTATAGGACATTTTAGTCAGATTATTCAGAAAAAAACCCCATCTGAATGGTAATTCCAGGACGAGACTCTTATTTTAGTGACTCTGTTTCACACGATCATAGACAATCTGTCAGGCCTAGTATTTATCGTCGACGGGCTTGCACAGTGGCACAGGAAACCCACATATGAATAACGTTTGACGCATTGCCTCTCCGAAATAAGGTTCTAGATAGTCCCAAATAGGCCTGTTTTTTTGGTGTGGCAGGTGTCAGAAGTGAGCATGACACCTGGTAGCAATAGCACTTGCAGAATCAGAACCAGAGAGCAGGCGAGCGTTGTAAGCTTTTGTTAAACCTGACAGTTTAACCTACCACTGAAGAAGAAATTTATGGACTTCTAGTTTTGATTTAAATCTCTGATTTATCACATTCATTCTATCCCAAACTTTTCCCAGTGAAAGACTTGCAGTAACAACTCCACTTTTCTTAGCCGAATTTCTTGTTGGACGTTCCTTACATGAAGTATTAATCAGGCTCTTCTTTCAAAACTGCCAATGTTTTACAGTCACACAAGGTATTTCCAATAGGCAATTTTTTTTCAGACAAATAATATACTCATCAGTAAACGTCATGTTGTGAAAATATGAAGAAATATTTAAAAATTCACATCAAATTCAGCAAATAATTTGAAAATAGCAAAGTGAAATGGACAAATAATGTCTAAATATTTCATTTCATTTGCTAAATGAAACATTCAATGACTAATGTCAAATTGTTGCATTATCCCATGAAATTAGCTACTTTTTAAAAGAAACATTTCAATGACATTTAAAACAAACAAACAAAAGAAATTGTTTATTTTACATAAAGCTGTTGACCTCAAAAATAATCATACACGATTGCATGAAAGAAAGATTTTTTAAAAGATTGCAAGAAGTCATTGAGGATCATGATCCTTTCAATAGTTTGATTTGGTTGCTTAATAGGTGGTGGAGATGGGGAGAAGCTATTTTCCCAGCTCTGATTACCACTCCTCTTGATACTGTACTATGCAGGGAAGGATGAGTTACCATCACAATTCATACTGGCACAGCCATAATGGCCATGGCCTATCTGAGGCTGGAAAAGTGGGGGAAGCTCTAGTCTAAGAATGGTCTAAGAACATGGAAAGAATTTGATTAAAAAAAATAAATACACACAGCATTAAAGTTTAAACAAAACTTTTGTCATAGAATCATAGAATCATAGAATCATAGAATCAT
>VZTM01016907.1:16663-131506 GCA_013400555.1 Jacana jacana
AAAATATTAAAAAGGAAAGGCCCCAATACTGAGCCCTGAGGAACACCACTTGTGACCGGCCGCCAGCTGGATTTAACTCCATTGAGCACCACCCTTTGGGATCGTCCTTCCAGCCAGTGCTTGATCCAGCAGATCGTACACTCATCCAGGCCATGAGCAGCCAGTTTTTCCATGAGAATGTGGTGGGGGACAGTGTCAAATGCTTTGCTAAGATCCAGAAATATTATATCCACTGTCTTCCCTCCATCCAACAATTGGGTCATTTTATCATAGAAGATCAGGTTCGTCAGGCAGGACTTGCCTTGTCCTCATATAAGTAGTTCCACATATTTCAGCTACCCACAATATCTTAAAAAAACCACATTGCATTGTGAGACTGCATATAAATGATGTGCAATACCTGGAAGGAAGTGCAGAAAATGTCAAGGATGTTCATTTTAGCACTGCTTCGTAGGATGCCCCAAGAAGAGACACGAGTGAAAATCTGAGAGTAGACAGATGCATGAAAAATGGACCTGCTTTCCCCCCCATTCAGAAGTCCTGAAGTGCTGGTTCCTACTGGCATGACAACTGCTCTTGACTACATAGCAGCAAGCAAAAAAGATGTTGAATGAGAAGAACGATGTTTATTGGCTGTTTATTATCAGAGTTATGGCTGTTTTGTCTAGTGTGGAAAAACTCAGTCCGAAGTTATTTCCTTTTGTCACACTCCTAAAAGAGTGACTTCTCATGCCTACAAAGTCACTGTGCTGTCTACAACACATAGCTATTAGCACACACTTGGATAATCTGACTGTATTCTTCTCTGAATATTATACAGATAAATCATTATTGTTATTTAGACATTCATGAAACCACAAATGAAAAAGTAGAACACCCCCCCCCCGAAATCTCAGGAAAATAAGAAAAAAAGAAATCTAACGCCAAATACTATGCAAAGGCAGAAAGACTTTATGCCAATTGAAAAATTAAGGCACAGGTAAAGATCTCCATAGCATCCTTCAGCCTATGTTGTGTGTGGTTTACCATGTGATCAGCAACACAGCTAAACACGAGGGGAATTTTACCCTCCTTCACAATAGCACACGCTGGCTCCTTTACGTTGTTAAAACAAACCTTAAATAACACATTACCCTGCACTCTTTCTCTGCTTGGGAGCCTTTCACCCAGCATAGGTCTTGTCTGGCATATGTGCCTTCGCAGTCTTACAGTTTACCCATTACTGAAACTTGTTCCACCACCATAATTCCCATAAATCAAATTACCAATGCTCAGACTCTACTCAGCTAAGGAGGCAGGTACGTCTGGCAAAAGAATGAACACTGAAAAGAGAGAGAAATAAACTTTATCCAAGCCACTGACAATGATTTGTCAAGCTTACCCGAGCCTTGCACTCACTCAGTGGTAGGAAGCAGCTAGACAGATCTAATACTGAATCCAGCCCTTATTCTGCTTTTGGGTTATACAATATATTATACCTTGAAAACAACGCTTATATAAGTAAAGTTACAGTGGACTCACATTTCATATGTAGAGAAACAGCTGTTCTTTTAATTTAAAAAATCTAAATTAAATCATAACTTAAAAGCTATGTTTCGTCATCTATAGAACATGCCAAATCATATGCCTGAAATATAAAACTGATGCTGAAATTCTGGTAATATTTAACATGTTCTTTATGAAGAAAACATTCTTCTTGGGCTTGGAAACTGACTGAACAATAGCAGCCTTAGGACCTCCAAAGCCGAAGGCGTACAAAGGTTATGAGAATGTGTCTGCCCAAAACTACAAATCAAAAGAGTAACAACAATACCATATGTTACAGAACATAAAGTATCCTTCACAAACACTATAAAACCCCCACATATCTCTGCCCTGAGAGTCCCACTGGCCAGTGGAAGGTTGTGTTTCATTACACTATCACCATATAAGAACATTTTTTCTCCATTTTTAATGGCATGCCGAAAACTAGTGGTATCACTGATTGACCTTTGAAGGGTTAAGATTAAGTAGTAATGACAGAAGATTGTCTCTGGCCTAATACTGTTTAAAAACGCAGAAGCTGATTTCATAGAGAATGGCTCCAGCTGGCTTTAAACTGCAGCCAAAACTGGCCTTTATCAATGTTGTTGTTGTTTTTTTATTTAATTTAAGGGAGGCACTCGGATTTGTCCACTCATATAAGACCCGTTTCTTGTTGGAATTTTTCTCTTCACACAGAAGTCTACCTACACACACTGTAGGTCCTTGTGCTCTCAGGTATTGCCACAAGTAAATAAACGAACCCATCTAGACTGGCACTGAGACCCTGCACCCGAACAGGGAGGAAAGAGAACTAGGGACCCACCTTGTTCAACTGTGCAGAGTCCCCAGTCTCTGGGCTTTATAACATAGATATACACCTACTGTGTCTGTGAGCGAGGAGCAACTTGGGAGAAAGGCAGCTTCTCCCATTTCAGCAGAGGGAAGATTGCACCAGAGCACCACCATTTCTGTTAAGAGATGATATCTTTTCTTGTTTGCGAGAGAAAGGAGAGCAGCATAGGAGTGATGCCTTCAAGCATCTACATGCCACAGATGTGCTGGAGCGGGCATGGCTTTCTCCAGTAAAGGCACCGTCTTTCATCACTGATTCCTGGGACTTTTATGAATGCCTGAATTAAAAGCAATAGATGTGGAGATATACCTAGAGACTATTCAAGACCCCTCTAAAGTCAGTGTATTAAGCTTTACAGCAGTCCCAAGCGAAAGCACAATGAGGCACATAGAAGTCCAAGTTTTGCTCTGTGAAATGTCTGCACCTGGGGCCTGGGTTAAGTGTGAGCATACACAGCCTTGTCCTGCACATACCTCTTGGCTGAAGCTCATCTCTCTATTGAGAAATATTAATATGAATCTATCTTAAGGTTCACTGAACATAAACATCAAGCATAAACTTTATCAACAGCTCCCTGAATTTTAGGAAGTATCTGGAATACTCTTAAACAGCTCCTTAACTAGAAGATAATGAACAATAAAACTGTCAGTCTCTCTTTCCTGTATTGATTTCAGAGAGATTTTCCTTACTCCATTAAAACTACCTTTTCACATTCTCAGCAGGACATTCAATCTTGCTCAGCAGAAGTCAGCACAGCCTGGGTCTGGTTTACATCGAAGCTTAGACAGTCCCTTTCAATATGTTTACGAAAAGAGAAATTCCCTGCTCACCTATGCAAATGCTCCAGTCTCACCCTAAATTGTGGATTGCTCAGTACACTCAGTCTAATCAAAAGAAAAATTACACAACGCCAAAATGGAAAAGGTTTGTAACTACATGAATGAAATAGAGTGGAGCATTCCTGCAAAACCCTTCTCAGTACAAGGCTCTCTTCCTCCCAAGATGAGAAAGGCTAGAGGAGGCATTTATAGCTATTCCCTGTACTTAACTCTTACATCTATTCTTAGACTTAGCAATATGGACAATTATAACTTCAAGCAACTAACAGCAATTGAAAACTCTATAAGTGTTGTGGGTTCTAGAGAGGAGATCTTTTGTGTGCCCATTTGGAGATGCCCGAGATCTAGGAGGTGGGCTGTAGAGGGAAAATCATGCACAGGTTTCCCCACAGAATGGAAGATCTGGAAGGAAATTGCAGTAAAGTTCGGCCAAGTCCATCACTCTTCATACCCAGAGCATGAATGCTGAACAACGTCCCCTTTCTTTGCCTCACGCCACGTCAACAGACTCATCTGTAGACAGGATTGAGGAGAGACAGTGATGAGAAATTTTTCCAGGGTAGGACTTAAATCTTTGCATTTCTGATTGAATTGCAGATTACTGTGGCCATATGCTGCTTTTCCACAACAGGTGGAATATGCTTTACCAGACCTGCCATTGCCAAGACAGCTATCATTTTACTCATTTAAAAGATTTATGCCCCAATTGTCCTCTTTCTCTCAGACAGAGGGCTTGTCTATGTGGGAAATTTGTTGTGCATTAAGCCAAGCCACAGATTTTCAGCAGACATGCTTTTCCACAGCAATGTTCTCAATGCACAATTTTAGGGCCTCGTATTGTTGCTTTTAGGGGACAGGGTTAAGGCACTCTGAAAGAATACATGGTTGGAATTTGATGCAGAGAAGTTATGGAAAGTTCCCAGCCTCTTATGCCACAGACTGACTTGCTCTGGTGAAAGTTAGCATAAAACTAGCTGAGAGAAAAAAATATAGAGGTATGTAAGATCCAGCCTTCTTCTTCCTTGCTCCTCCCTTCTCCCTCCAAAAGCTCTAGACCCTTCCTAGGTGTAAATGCTGCAGAAGTCTGACAGACCCGTGGTCTATAGTCATACAAAGCAAAAAAACCAAACATATTTCAATATTCCATACCAGTTTGATGGAGCTAAAATACTTTGGACCCACAAGGAAAAGCAGAGAGTGAGTCCAAAAACTCTGATAGGACTGTTTCTATTGGGAAAATGCAGTTTCCCCGGAATTATAGGCTCACTCATCTCTACCACACTGGTATAATATAAATATAAATAATATAAATAATACTGTACTTGAAAGAGTCATTAATATGATATAAATTGAGTGTGTCAAGAAAAGAGAACAGACAACAGTGTAAAGTGAAAGGCAGCTGGAAGCTGCTGTTGAGACAAGTAGTCTCTCAGGCACATGCCCCAGAAATGGATGTCCTCACAATTCCTCTTCTTTCAGCACTTATTTTTGGATGAATGTTCCTCTCCAGCAGTTCAGCTCACAAAAGAGGGGAGCTGGGAGCCGAGGGACACAGCCCTGCCATACTGAGGGATGGCGCAGGGCAGGTCTCAGGATGGTGGCTGGGGTCAGCCCAAGTCCAGGCCCTCAGGAGTGTTCATAGTGGTGAAGGAGAGAGAGAGAAGGAGAGAGACAAGGCTGGTCCAGGACATCAGTAGCACTGCAGACTGGCATCTCTGACCTTGCTGGGGCAGGAGAAGGGCTCAGGTCGGGCTGCAGTGGGGTCCTGGGCTGCGGGCTGTAGGCAGCAGAAGACCATGGGGAAGGGGGTCAAGGCCAGCCAGGGCTGTGAGGGCTAAGGGTCATGGCAGAGCTGGTGTCCCCATACACCAGTGTTACTGGTACCCAGAACAGGCTGAGCTGTGGGCAAGCTGTGAAGATCTGCTTATTCTAATTTTCAAGTGCCCTTTTCCTTGCATGCTGACAATCTAGTCATCTTTATTCTTTCCACAGAGAGATTCCTTCATCTTAGAGCTTCCCTCTGCAGACACCTCTTGAATTTCTACCTCAACCTGCCAGGTGTCACATTCAAACCTTAAGGAAGAAGAAGCATCACAGGACAGAAAGTGCAGCCTTCATGGGCAAGAAAGTAGAAGTGGGTGGTGAGCATGGAGTCTTTGATCCAGGCTGGGCTGACATAAAATGCCACAGCCAGACCCAAGGTCAAGGAAACCCCAGGGATCCATCATGCAGGGCAATAGCACAGCTCTGCCATGTCATGATCTGACAAACTCTTGGGAAGGATCTTCTTGTGCACTCAGCTGAAAAGCGGGTAGTTCATCAGAGAAAAAATCCCATCCCTCACTCCGACTAATTGCATAAAGAAAAGCATAGACCAGGGTGGGCAGATTTATCATCAAGGGCACCCACATCCATTTAGTTTCAGTAAGAGGTAATTCTCCGTGTTGACTGGAGGTATTACACTATCACATTTATGGCAGTGCCACATATGGAGAGCATAAGGTGTTGCTGTGCCAGGTCCTGTACATTATTATTATTTGTACTAGCACCATGCCAGGAGCCAGGTGCTGTACAACATAAAACAAAAAGTAATTCTCTCCTGTGGACAGGTTACAGAATAATAGCAAAGGTGACCACTCCTGACCTGGACAGCTTTGTCTAGATCAGGACAAAAAAGAACATGCATCACATATCACGGTTAAATAAAATACTTGTTTTCTTCATGGGAAGGGTCTTTGTCTAACAGGAGTCAGGAGACAGTCAGAGGGTAAGATGGGAAGAGACACCTTTATCACACTGTGTTTATTCAGGATCCTTTCTAAAACATTTCATCAGAGACATCAAACTGCTGAAGGGCCTGACTTAGGAAGAAGTTGTGAAAAGTTTAGTCCTGCAAGCGGTAGAAATAGCCATGAGTCTCAGCATAGTTAGACACGCACATTTTACTCTGAGTAAATTCTTCATCTACAAACATACATGTAAAGCACTGCTAAACTCATACACTGAAACATATCTTAAAAGCCCGGCAAAGTTGTTTCTTCTGCAGCTGAAGATGGAAGAACAAATGCCCCAGCATCCAGCCAGGTTCTGGCTGCGCTTGCATGTTGGGCCAGACCTCAGCACTGCCAGCTCACTTCTCCATGGAAATGGACCAAATAATCCTTTAAAGAAAAGGGGTTTCATCATGCTAGACTTACTTCACCAAGGCCAGAAGGGAGGAAAGGTAAGGGAAAAATAAAGAATCCCAAATCAATGTGTTAGGTTTTAAAATCAAAACTGTAATTTATCAGGTGTCCTTAGGGCAGTGACTATGGCCTCACCATCTGCAGCAGCCAGGAAGTTAGCAGATCCAAAATGACAGATCCAAAGTACTGCAGGAGAAGTGAGATCTAGATTTAAACAGGAGTAAAACAGGAGGAAATAAAAAAAGGAATAATTAGTTATTTTTATGGGGAGGTTGTTACTGTGACAGGACAGTGCCCCAGACATGGATGGAAAGCTAACTTGGGACAAATGACATCAGAAAACCAAACCTACCTCTTCAGGGTGTTGGTGGTGACACCAACATCAAGCTGCTAGACCTGGCTGAATGGAAAAGGTGAAACAGGGAAACAATTAAAGAATTTGCTTGACCTTTTCCCTTGTGTATGCAAATTTCAGATTTTGAAGTTTAAAATTACATTGGAGTTTCTACGTGATTAGTAACAATGCATGGGATTGGAACTTGAATTTTATCTTCTTTGCAATGCTTTCTGCCTCCTTCACAAGTAGAAGACTGCATCCAAAGTCTCTAAGATAATTTAATCAAAACATCAAACCTTACAGGTAAACGAGGATGTTCTTTGTATGCTGTTAAGAAGATCCTTTAAGATTTGCTCTGCCAGAACCAAGGTCTTCACAACACAGGTTTTTCAAAGGAAAGTTATAGCAAAGAATAAATACTCTCTTTTTTGAAATCTAGAAAGTAAACCAAAAAGCCTCCATCAAAAGAAAACTAAAATCCATAGTAAAATAGGCATATAACTTCAAAATCTGTTCCAATTTTGCAGACCATGTTACACTGTATCCACCAGGAAATCAGAGTAAAAACTAACAGAAACCCTCGGAAAGACCTTCATAAAAATCTAATTGGCGTGTCTGCATTTTGATTTGGCTGTATGCAAAAGGGAAATCTGAGAAATTTCGGGTGAGGGCAAACGAGCCTAGGAAGATCCATTCAAAGCCCATTCCAGAGGCGCTTGAGTAGTGCTATAGGGTCGCTCCCCCAGCGCTCCCTTCATCTTGGTGCTCATTGTCATGTATCTCAACTCTGCACACAGGGTCCAAACCAATGAACTGCAGTTTCGCCATTGTCCCTATGGGTTGATGGATCACAGTCCTAGCCTTTTACCTGCCTAATCCTTTCTCACAGAGGGATGCCCCTAATTCTAATTAACTGAGTGCCTTTGGGTCCCTAATCTATGCAAAATGCTCTTCAAAATTTGTACTGATAAAAGTGCCAGGAACGTATGTGTGTGCCAAGATCCTACATGGAAAACACAAGAATTTACTTATCCAGACACAGTCCTTTTGAGTATTTCTTGACCTGTGTGAATTTTGCATTTTTAGTATAGAAACTGCAGGTTATTTGAAAATAAGTTGTGGAAAGCCCTCCTGAGAGCATAGCATTGGGCTGAAGATGGTGAAGGCATGCTGTGGCTAAAAGCAAAATATTTGCTAGCGTGGAAAGGCAAAGACTAAACATTTGGATTGCCAGGAGATTCAGAGATGGTATAGAAATTATCATTTGAGAAGCCAAAAGAAATGAGCACAAGGATAGTACCCAAAAGACTGCCTTTCCAGGAGAAGGCTTCAGGTGTCATAAACCGATAGAGAATTATCAAGGTTGAGTTACCAAATCTCACAGCTCAGAAGCAGATCAGCCTGGGCAAGACCTTTCGACAATGCAATTCACAGGACAGCCCCACCTGAACGAGACACTTCAGAAGCCCTGCTTTAGGAAAACAAACCAGCTACCAGAATTTTTAAAAAAATAAGTTTTATAATTCCTGGAGCTAGATCTGGACATGTTTATTCCTGGAATCATGCTGTACAAGAAGTCTCACATAAAACATTGTTCCTAATGAACAATAGATATAAGGATCTGGCTGGGAATGAAATGTATGAAGCAACATCTATTTCCTAATGGATTCCATAAGAAGTGAAAATAACTTTAGCAAAATACAGGTTCCCCATCCCCCCAGGGTTCTTCCCCTACGTGCTGAGTGTTGTGGCTTTACCAAAGCCCCCTCTGCAAGCTGAATGAGCGCCCTGGCTTCCCGAGAGTCTCCCAAATCAACAAAATGCCCCCTCCTAATTCTTCCTCTGTTAGAATTTGTTTTGCATGGAATTTATTTGCCTGTTTTGCATGAGCCGTTTGGCTGTAATCTCGGCAGCATGCAGCCTTGCCAGATTTCAGAAAGATGAGTAAACTTCTGAATCTGATAGCGACTTCAGCAGAATACCAAAAAGGGGCTTCTTTGTTCTCCATAAACAGACTATTTACTTTGATCTGGTAAAATGAATTAATGAAAGGAAATGACACCTTCCAATTTTGTGTGCAGGAGAAAGGGAAGTAGGCTTAATTTTTGTTTGGGTTTGTGGTTTTTTTTTCCTTTTTCCAAGGATGGAGTAGGCTCAGGGTCACCCTTCCAAAAGTACAGCGTTCTTACAAACAGACAGATCTTTTCTCTGGTAAAAAGTCTCCTTATAACACTGTAAGGTCCATGTATATGCAAGCAGTTCAGAGTTATTACAAATCTAAAATAGGAAGCCATTCACTTGATCTTTTGGTTCAATCCTATTAGGACCCCCCTGGAGTTCTAAATGGATACCAGCCTGTCACAGGCCTGTTGCTGTGACGACCCAGTCTTTACAGAACAAGAAAAAGAAATGATAGTGATTGGCAGACCTTCCTTGCCCTAGTATGTAACACAAAAGGAGACAAAATGAAGAGGAAGTCAGACTCTTATTATAGGTTTGATGCTTCTTAACCTTACAGCACCTTACACCTGGTGAGTGTCACCCTGCAACCGTAAACCCTCGGAAGACTACTGTTACATTTCAGTGTCAGATGTGAAGAGCTAAGTCAGGCATTAATTTATCTGTCCTCTTGTTTTAGTTGATTGAAATGCAAACGGCATTCCTAGCAAAACTGCATCTGCAGGAAGAAGAAATAAAGACAGAGGGCCAAACCCTGCTGGCCATCCCCTCCTAAGTACTTTATCGGGTGTAAAAGCACTGGGTCGAGCAGGATTTAGCTCCCAACGCAAATGAATGAGTGGCTAGCAAAGCAAGAGCTGCAAGAGGGAACTGTCTACGGCCCCTATTCGCCCTGCATGAGAAAGGAAAGAATTTGATAAATTCTACCATATGGTGCCATAGTGTATCTTGCTAGCTATAAATAATAGTCTTTCTGTTTCTGGTTTTCTTTAGCTTTCCTTGGTAGCTGTGACAGATTTTCAGCAATGGTTATAAAAAAGTGCAAAATGCAGTTTCTTAACTTTTTTTTTTTTTTAATTGTGCCAGATAAACAAAAGAAGAAAGGTCAGAATAAATGGAATAAAACAGGAAATTTCCCGTTAGCTTAACAACATGAAGATCCAGATAAAGTCATTGCCATGTTAGAATATTGTACATTCAGTCGTTGGTATCAAGGGCTGTCAAAGAAAATGATTGCTTAGGAGTGATAGATATATACCTGCATCCACAATGCCTGAGCTGCATCTGTACCTTATGCATGTTTTTCCCAAACCTAATTATAAATTTTCTTACTGTCACATAACAATCTTGAAAAACGCCAAGAGTCAAATAGCTTTCTCAGTAACACCACAGGGAAAGTTAATGTAAAACTTTTCTGGTGTCATTCCTTTCTGAGTTCTCTTAAAATCAACAAAGTTTTCACTCATAAACTTTCAAACAGCATTTCTGACATTTGTAGTACTATCTTGTGTTTAAGAGTGTCACTAAACAAATGTTTGCTTGAGTAGTCAGACGAAATCCAATAAACCAGGATCCTTAATGATGGTATAAAAGTTTGCTGCATTACCATTCTCCAAAAATGACATTCTCTAAAGATAATAAGGGAAAGTTAAATTAGCAAGAACAGAAAACCTGGCTGTGTTCTGAAATGGCTTTTTAATGCTCCAAGTCACAGTTCAAAACATTAATTTTCTTGAATAAGCAAAGCTGAACTTTTAAACGTTTGTAGAAAAGCACTTGCCCTTAAAAAAGGATTCAAAACAACAGCGTAGACCCTTAGCTGATCTAAAGCAATGCAGCTCCAATGACTTAGGTGAAGTTACACTTACTGAAAGCAGCAGGGACTCTAAAATCTTTTTTTGACCTAAAACTTGGAATAATATAGCATTGAGGCTTTTGGATAATGCTTTGGATATTTACATTTACAGCTCTCCACCATTATTCTGCCCTAACCACTCACATCCAAAGTGACACCCACCTCCAAGGAAAAATGCAAAATAAATGTATAGGTGTTATTATAAAGGTAGGGCTAAACAAAATTTAAAAAAAAATCTATCCAACATTTCTCAGAATTTTAAGAAGCAAGGAAGTTAGCACAAATTTAATCCTGTATTTTCTTTTTACCTTTACATAACTTATTTTTTGACATTCCTTAAAAAACATTGTTTAATAGCATGTTGAACAGAGATACACTTATTACAACAAATAGAGGTATAGCCTGATAAAGGCATTTGCATTGATAAAAACAAGGGAAGCTTTTGTACTGGGAATATTTGTAAAATCTGTATGAAAAAATGTTTGTTAGCCAGGAGAGGAAAAAAGTTAAAGGTGTTAAAAAATAAACTCTAATATTGCTATATTTCATTTTCTTCCTGAGAAAATATGCTGAAATAGACTGGGGTTTGTATACTGGCAGTCTAAACTATTCCACAATAGGCTTTACTAATCATTGCCAATTGAGACTCAGAAATGAATCATTCTTTTACAGACCCTTGTTCTTCTTTAAAAACCACAACAGAACTTCTGTTATATGAGGAACAACAAACTGAGCCTATTTTTTATTTGCTGCATAAGCTGAACTCACGCCCATATAATTTTTTTCTTACAGCATAAAACCAGTTTTCACGCGGCAGCTTTGGAATCATACAGTGAGATTTTAAAAATGAAATTAAAACCTCCGTTTACCTGTAACTGAGGTATGTATTTTGCTAATGTATCAGTAATTTATCAATCAAGGCATGTTTTACACAGTTTGGTCTCAAAGACAAATTAGTTGTTATAGCTGTTTTGTTAAATTACCACCAAAGGAAATACAATGTATTTGGAAACTACTTATTCCTAACGCACGGTGTTTCCAGTACGGAGAAAGGGAAACCATTCAGCCGTTCCTGGTCTGAGTGAGAGATAACTGACAATGCACTTTCATGACAGAGTTTTTAATTTGTTATGAACTCATACACACGGAAATAATGGTTTATGATAATCTATTTTTACTCTTATTCATTTGTTTTGAATTGTTATTTTATGAAAACTTTTAAAAAAATAAAGAGGAAAGCAATTGTACTAAATGGGGAAAACAACAAGCCCAAAGAATCTGAAGTCTGATCACATTTTTCTCGGCATCCTGCTCAGCCAGAATTGTTTGCTTTATAAATATAATACTTTAGAAGTCACTTGATAACACTTTTATTTTATTACCATTACTACAGCATGATAATAGCAGTTAGCGGTACAAAGTTCCCCTGCATTTTCTTCCGTTCAGGCAGTTCATATTATCAGCCCTAAATACGTACCACAATACCAGAGGTATGAAAGCTTGCTGGGGAGGGTTAAACGTCTAGTATTTTTTCCTGGGTAGTAGAAGTTGGAGAGGAGTCCCTGGAAGAATGAAATGTGTATATCCTGTCTGTGGGATGAGCAGGGGCTTTGCACCACCTCCTGGTGCACTGGGGAACAGCCAGAGACCAGGGCTCTCGTTGTCTGATCTCTTTTCTCTTCTTCTCTCTTTTTTCCTCCCACATACACCCTTGGGGTTTTTTTATCCCCTCTTTAAAACTTAAGGCCCAATAGCACCAAAAACCCTTATCCTGCCCTGCTGTCCCCCAGACCCTAAAACACAGGGATGAAACAAAGGGTCTTTACATCCACCTTCTTGCACACTCCCCTTTGTGAGAATACCTCTGCAAATAAAGCCAACAGTATGAACGTTGCTGATTTAACACAGACCCTGGTCAGGAAAGCATGGGGACTCTGGAGGGATGGAATCTCTCCCATCTTGCACCAGGAGGTGTGCTGCAGGCTGGCGGTGCTGGTTGGCATTGCTCCCGGGGTGTCAATTCTAGGCAAGATCCTTTGAGAAGGGCCTTTTGTCACACCCCCATCCCCTTGGCCATATCAAGTTTTCATCATCCCGAGCAGCAGATTTCTAGATAAACCCTAAACACTCTGTTGTGAAGGCTTGAAAAATGAAGGGACATATTCCTGGGGGTTCCAGCAGACTTTTGAGTCAGGCTCAGAGCTAATAAACCCCCGGCAGCAGACCATTCCTGGGATGGGCTAGTCCTGCCTCCTCTTATGCTTGTTGAACAGCATCCTAAGATAAGCCTATGGGGTTTCTGCCACAGAAAATGAGTTAAACAGAACAAAAGGAAAAAATACAAAAATCCCAGAGCTCCTGCACTAAATTCCTGTCTCTTGCACTGACAAAACCACTCTGTGATGGGGATTTGGCCCCGTAAGGCTCATAACGGTCCAAAGCAAAACAAAAGAGCTAATAAAGGGGTTTCATCATCTGTTTGGCTTCACACTCCCAGCTTTAAAACAAAACAAGACACTACCACTATAATACCGGAAAAATAAATGCTTTTCTTTCTTAGGTTCATAAAACACTCATTACCCGTAATTAATCATAATGACATGCTGCATTCAGGTCTCTTGCTAGGTTCTTGTTGGAAGTGTAAAGAATTGGCTTCTCATAGCTTCCAGTTCTTTACCCAGTATGTACTTCAGGATGCAGAATTGATTATCCAAAATAGAAATCTCTTCGTTTCCTTTGTTTTTGTTGTGCTGAAAAAACGATTAGTTACTTGCTAGGTCTCTGCATTTTCCACTTCCCTTAACAGTTGATTATTTAACTCCATTGAAGTTAAGGGGTTTACACTACAGTGGAGTTAACCTAGCAGCTACAAAGTCATTAAAAGCCTGATGAAAACTTGACCTGATCCTCACTGAAGACTTTGAGCCACTACTGAAATCATTAGTAAATTATGTATGTCTTAATAGTATCTGCTCACAACAGACCCCAGGATATAATATAGAATATTGATTGCAGTGCAATCTCTCCTTGTCAAAACAGCAATTGATACTATTTATAAATATGATTCAGAAATTTAAAACAAATAAAAAAAAACCACCATAAAAACTTTAATATAAATTTCCAAGGCATATAAACCCATACAAACACCTTTGATTGTAAAAGTAAAAGTGGAAGGAGAAAGCAAATATTGGCATATATCCATCACCCCAGTCATTTATGACTTTAAACTGAGAGCACAATTCTGCTGGAGAGATTTTGTTCACCCTCACATCACTTACACTGAACTCTGATAAGGGGAGGTTGGTGCTTGATCCAAGGCCTATTTAGTCAGCAGTTTTCTCCTCATTTCAGCCTACAGTTTGAATTGGATCAACCCCCAGGAGACACCATGCCTGTTAGCTTCCTCTATCCCATATGTGATATCAGGGCAGGAACAGAAAAACACCCACTAGCTCTTAAGGTAATTTCTGCTTCCTTCAAATTGGTTCTACACAAAGCAGATATACCTGCACCAGCTTGTTCATGCCAGCAGCTCACTTCCCCTTCTCCTTCGAGGATGGCTAGTCAGTCTGATCAAGACAAGTTTTGAGCATCTCTGATATGAACCAGGTAATTTTCCAAAGCCCAGGGAACTGAAGAGACAATAGCTGCTCAGGTACTTCAGACAAGCATTTTACTTTCTTTTTTGACAAATCTGACCCTGGAGTGTGTTCAACGTTGCAGAAGTAATCACTACTGACTGCACCTCAACAGGGCATTTACACAACACAAGTAGGACATCTCCTTCTCACGTGCTTCAGGAAATGGGTTTGCTCACTCAAAACTGGCAAACCTACAAAAACCTTCCCAAGCTGATTGGACATTCATGATTTCCTCATAGAGATGGTCCTCAGAGTTTAATAACTATGATTTTTGATGAGTGTGCGAAGACTGTGTAAAGGATTATGGATTTGCTGGAGAAATCTAAAATGGGCTTAGAAAGAAAAACTCCAAAGAACTCTCAATAGAATTCTGTGGGCCAGACTGTGCTCACTTTCTGCTGAGTTTAGTGTAGTGGTAAGGCTGTCAGTTATGGCTCCCTAACACATCCCCATGGGCTGCTCCAGCTTTCACCAGATGGCAGTGGTGCCTCAGGGACTATCCATCAGATGAGGCTAACAGCAGGCTCTCCTCCCTCTCCTGACGTGCCTACCCAGTGGGGGACTTTGGAGAGCAGAGCACTGCACCCTCTTTATCCTATTCAAGACTCTCTCATTTCCTATGGTATCCACAGCAGAACATTATAGGAAATCTCTAAATCCATACCTGAACAGCAAAGAGAACAACGCTAAACAATAAAGGGTCCCGGCAGTTTCTGTAGTTACATCTGTGAAATTCCTTAGATCCCTTCTGTTACTAAATCCAAAAGGACTTTTTCTGTAAATAGAAGGACAAGAAAAAGTCACATGGAACCAGAGCTTATGGATTTGGGTTTGCCACAAGCCCTGTATTTGGGCTAAGTCATCTCACCTTTCCATATTTCAGCCTTTGTGATGAGCACAGCAATTCTCCTTTAAATAATGTATGGTGAGTTTAATTCAGTCATCAGATGCAAAGTGCTAAAGTTGATGAATGTCATGGAAATATCTATCTGCACGTTTGCACAAAGTGTACATTCTTGGAGTATAGACAATATTTATACTCATAATTGTGGAAACAGACTGGAGTTTCCAGCACGAGATTTCCATCCACTTCTCCTCCCAGCCTTTCCATAGCCCCCATCACACTCCACACTCATTCATAAACTCATATTTATTTTGGTTACAGTGAGTAGCCTATAATTTCTGCTATATAGCAAAGCAATTTTCCCAGCTTCATCCTCACTTTCTTCCACCAGCTAGACCTTGCAGCAGGTGGGACTGAGAGGTTTCCAGCAGTAAATCCTGCCTATAGGTACTAGACATGGACAGATTTTTCACTGTGACACCCTTTCGTATAATGAGCTAAAGGGGATGTCAGGACATTATTTGGGAAAGCCCAGCAAGAAACTGCCAGTTACTGAATGCATCAAGCGACAGGGTCAAGCCAGGAGGTGTAGACCGACACAGTTGTCACAGAGAATGGCTTGGGAAACAGTCCCTCAACTGACAGGCAGATGGACACGAGCCATTTTCTTCAGGAAGTTGCCTCTTAAGGTCTAGCAGACCAAGAGAAGAAACAGATGTTATTATTTTGATCTGGTCAAGGAATATTATTCTCTCTATATATATATATTTGTATATACTGAGATACAGATGCATATAGCAGTACACACACATACTTTAGGACCACTCAGCAGAAGCACAAATGATCTGCCACAAGTCTCATTTGTACCGGAGCCCTGGTAAAAGCTGAAGGTTTTCCATGCTTAGATAAAACAATCTGATTGTTAAAGAGAAATGTGGGCTCCAGTGGCACTTTCTGCTTCTCTAAGTGGTGGAAGGTGGGCAGGGAACTGCCCTGGTATGTGGGCTGAGACCTGGTGCTGCCTGAGCCCTCCTGAGATGTGAGAAACATTTACTCTCTTCTGTAATGTGAAATATGTTCTGAGGCACAGGAGAAGTCTTGTCTGTTACAGAGAAGCACAAAGCAAAAGGAAAAGGCTGACCAGTACAGGTCCTGTTTATATGCTGAATTTATATTCTTGCACCGCTGAATTTTGAGCCACAGCTTCATCCCCACCTCACCACAATCCTGCAGCTGTGCAGACCTACATACCATACTGCACGAGCAAGGAAGAGACACATTTTTAATAAGTTGTTCTGACATTTCTACACTATGGCATTTGTATTTATTACAGCAGACCATCACAGTGCACATTGCAAATCAATAAAGTGAATGTGAAGCCGTTCGTAGCACTCAAAGCCTTGTCCATTACCGTAATATCCAGTTGTTTACAGTGCAGTAATGAGGCACTTGTAGGCCTCACTCAAATATGGCTTTCATTCTCCAGCACGATCAAATGCCAACATGCTGTACAATGGTTCCTTTGTGGGTCAGGGATATCCTGATTTAGCCTTGGATAACACTACAGAAGTCAACAGGGTTGTAGTTCACTCACATCATCAGGTAAAGATAAATTAAGGCAAAACCTCAGACTCAAGCAGTTTCCAGAATAAGGGAACTTTTGGCTCTGATCCCTCTCTATCAGGAAGAAGGATTTAAAGAGGAGTGAGGGAACACAAGGAGAAAGGGGGTGTGGAGATGGGAAAAATATGCCATCTCAGCCATGCATTGGCTGCTTTCATAAGAGAGGTCTTGAGCAGAGCTCAAAAACCTATTTCACAGCTTCCTTGGCTGACATAAAGACTGAGTGAATGTCTGTATTTCATTCCCTAACATTATGGGCTGGTTCTGTGCAGGACAGACTGCAGAGACACTTGCTGATTCTCTTTGCTCTTGCCCCTTCACATGTCCTGGGTGCAGGCTGTGGAGTAGCCATTTACCAAATATCCTGGAGAGTTGCACTCCATCTCTATAGAAACAGGTAAACATTCAATTGAGAAGGTTTTTAAGTTAGTATTATTCCTTGTTTTCACATCTGAAACATTAACCCTTGTGGGGAAGGACATGCTGACTACAAGCAAACTCGTTCCAGTCCAAGTTTCCAGGAAGGAGGCAACACATTCTGATATGGTTTTTAGTTCTTTTCCCACCAGCAAAAAAAGGGGTTGTTACAGGTATGAGGTTTGAGCAGCTACAGTTTGGGGGGCAATCTGGTGTTGCACTGGGAAACTCAAAACTCAAAGAACTGGTTTGCTTGCAGATCAGAGAGGTTTCGATGAGACACTATGAGCAGCACAGACTTACTTTAAGTAGGGCTTCGACCTTCCCCCAAGCATCTTCAATGAATACATTAAAGGTGAAAAGTGGAACTTGTATTGGGAAAAGGAATAGCTTGGAGAAAAGTATTCCAAATTCTCTCATCTTGTCCCCAAATGTTCATTTCCTTCTGTCAGTTACTAATTTCTTCAAGATTTTTCACCTATGCTTTCTCTCTTTAAGTCTCACCTTTGCTCCGTTTTCTCTCAGCCTTTTCTCTCTCTTTTTCAGTCTGCCTTTTCCTGCCAAGTATTTCCCTTTCCTCAGCTCCCTTAGCTCATTTCTGTCACACCCAGCTCCTCCAGTGGCCATTCCCTAATGGAACTTACTCTGCTCCCAACCCTTCATTATATCCCAGCAGCAGCAGGCTTGATTATGCTGCTGTTCCTGACCCCAACCCAAACTACCTGTTCTGCTGCGTCCCAGCTCTGGTGTGGAGCTAATTCAAAATAAACAGCTCAAGCAGGCCACACCAGTAGCTGCTCCAGATGTGGCTAAGGAATCCAGATTGATCTACCCAAGTGCAGAATGGGAATGGTTCCACCTAGATCAGGGCTGCAAATTGCATGGGATGTTTGAGAAGGGGCAGTAACATTGTAGGAGAGCAGAACTCTAAACTATTACAAGTGCCTCTGTAGGAAAGACTAGAAGTTTAAGGAAACTAGACAAATGAGCACCTTTGCTGGGATGATTGTGGTTTTAATTTCATCATTTTGTTGTGATACAGCATTAAATTTGTTACCAGGCTATGGCTTTTTTCACGTGCAGTGAATGTCCTTCCATTACAGTATGTCATTTGACCTGTTAGCTACACAGACTGAGTTTATGAATCCAACCTAAACCACTGAAAAAAACCCCAATTTTGTCTAGTGTTTCTTCTGGATACAAAAAGTCTATAATTGCTGATTTTTGCATGCTCAGAATTAATGTGCTCCCGCAGACCATCGCTTAGCACCCATACACATCAGAGTAGCTGCACACACGTCTTCTGTTTGTCCAAGACTTCCAGCAGCCTGGTCAGAACACCAGCCAGAGCCTCAAGCCCTGTTCAGTCTAGAACACTGGGCAGAAAAAGGACATGGCCTGGCAGGCAGCCTTCACTTACTAAGCTTCATTCAGCTTCATGGGCCTCTGTAAAGCACACAGATAGTGATGGCCTTCATTCCCAGCTCCTCCAGATGGTCTATGGAGGAACTGAAGCTATGACTGGCACAAAACTTGTTAAAGAACTTGCAAAACCAGCCCTGGAGTAGAGAGGTTGACCGACACGTTTAGTGAGCAGCACTTATACAATATTAAACATAGCAGGCTGTGCATCAGCTTGAGTTGTAGAGTATTGTAATCATTGCCGTCATGCAGAGAAGAGAGAGTGAAGATGAGACTCATTTAGTCACCAACCTACCGAGCAGGTCGCTACAACAGCAAAGCTAGAGCTTCAGTGACAGCTTCAACCAATGAATGACATGACCGTCCCCCAGCCAGCTCCTTGTCCAAGACCAAAGTCTTTCTCAGAAGCCAATAGCCAGGCAGGGTCACCTTTCCAGATTGCTACAGGATACTTACAAGAAATTGCTGCTTTATCTGAAATTACTCTGTTTGCTTGTTTTGGCTCCTTTTTGGCTTTATTTGCTAATCTGCATATTACCATGAACCATTTATTATAGCCAATTTAAAAAGATGTGGCTTTGGAATCCCTTGCATTTTTTAAGATGTACACAATCTATAAAATTTACATTTTATTCAGCGGCTCCTAATGAGCTGCTTGTAATGGGTGTCTGACATGAAACGTTTCAGCCACTGCAAAAGCTGGATTCTGAATGTGGGGACTTGGTGTATCAGACGGGAAGCAGCAAATCCTGGGGCTAATGGGTTCCCTGTCTTACATCTACGCTGACTTAGGCTGGTGACTACTCTGTTTCGCAAATCCACACTTCTCTAGTGTGTACAAATAACAAACTCCCTCGCTACCGCTCCAAAAATATTTAACAGCAGCGGCTCCAGGGATCATTCACATTACTGAGATGTAATTAGTCCTACAAGAAGTGTAGGAACATTGACTAGTCTCTTATATTAGCATAAAGAATAATTACACTGCATGGATTTTTTTTAAACACGGCTGTAGAAGTACATATTTTGCACTGTCAGCACATGGAGAAGCAGAGAGATTTTGTAAGCCCGCAGACAAGTGTTTATTTTACTCATGGGAAGACAAAAATATCCAAGGTTTTTAAGTATCCTGGAAAAGGGACAAATGTGCTGCAGCAATTTAACAAAGTGCTTATTCTAATCCTTATAAATATGCACCACATGTATCTTTTATAACTGTTATGTTTTGCAGTATTTAGGCAATAGTGAGCATTGAAGGCTTTGTCAGCTCTGCTTCAATGGGTTCATAAAAGCACCTTCCGTTTAAAGAAAGAGGATTTCATAGTAATGGGCAAAATTGTAAATGCTGTCAATGGCTACATTTCATCTCATTGATTTACACTGTGTAAGATGATTGCCTGATCTGAATCACAGATGCCGGAGATGTGCTGCAGTCAGTGCGAAACAACTGGATTTCACAAAAGAAATGAAGTAGCAAAATCCAGGGATTCTCAGAAGAGTGACTCTGTCCCTGGGAATGTCACAGGGTCACACTGAGATGGTCTCAATGGTACAATGCTGAGCGGAAAACTAGCAAAGTAGGAGTCTTCAAATGAGGTGTTAAAGCTGTCTGGGGCCAAAATACTCCTACTTAATTAGAATATCAGGGATTGGAAGGGACCTTGAAAGATCATCTAGTCCAATCCCCCTGCCAGAGCCAGTGTTCAGTTTTAGTGCAGAACATTGTGAAAAGAGGCCTTAGGCTGGGAGAACCTCTAACTACAGCCCAATGGAGTGTATTTTGAGATGAAACTTGCAGATCAGGGTAGCTGGCACTGTTAGCAAAACACTACCCAAACCTGTTTATGTTTGCTGAGGCTTGTTCTTGTCCTGGTTGAACTACCTGTAAGGAGAGGGGGGAAGTACTGGATGGGTTATAACCTGAACTATGCAAGTGAAGTGGTTAATGCAGCCAGGCGGAGTGCTGTTTTGCACCAGCTGCCTGTGTGATTATCAACAGTCTGTATCTGGCACCATAAAAGGGATGGTAGCCCAACATTATGGCATATCCACTTTCTTTTTGTCCTCCTCTCTGGAAACTCTCTGAGTAATATCTGTTAAAAAGGTCAGCGCCTTTTGGGGATTTAGTAGCTCAGGGTTGAAGCGTGCATGTGATAAGTTATGCTTGTCATATACCATACTTGGGCTTAGACCTTATGGTCTTCACAACCAATGATGAGAGGTAACACCCTGGAAAACACTACACTCAACTTTGTTAGCAGCAGTAACTCGGGAGGCAGCAATCTGGTTTGTCTCACAATTCACGGCAGAGGTCAGATGCAGAGACCACATTTTCTCTCTTGACCTATTTCATACTAGTCCTCAAAAGTTACACTTCTATTCCTTTATATTTATAGATTAAATAAGGGCATAGTCTGGATACTCCAAGCAAGATTTAGTTTTTATTTTCTCTCTCCCAAACAGGGATTCACTTTGTGGACTCATGTGGAGTAAACACACACCTCTTTCCTCAAAGTACAAGATTGGGGCAAGCACAGCGTGAGGTTTATCAATTACTTGTAATAGCTTCAAATTTCAGCTTAGAGGTGGGCTGATTAATCAGACTGTGCACTGCACAAGAAACTTGCCCCAAACCTAAAGCTTGATAACTATGGAAGGCAACAGACTTCTAGTGCAGCGGGACTTCTTAGCAGGCGCGAAACCTGAAAAAGTTGGCCTGGATTTAAAACATAGGATTTAAGCCTAAGCAGACAAAAGGTTAACTCAGAGCACAGAAGAATGGGACAAAGGAGCCTGAGCAAGGTCAGAGGAAGGTAAAACCTCCATGCAGCGTGGTAGAGAACCGTGCTGAGTTTGAGTCCCAGAGGCAATACAGATGCACCAGTGCACATGTTAATAAGCTTCATCTCAGTAAAAACTATTAGCACGGGCACAGCCTCCTGCTGCACCAATTACTCTGCTTTCAGCACTAGTTTAGCTTCTTCAAGGTGCTCCATTGCAATCAACAACCGTGCCCTCTGCTCCTGTTCCCTGCTCCTTTGCTAGCAAATAAATGGACATGGTTTAGTTGTGGCTTGGCTCTGCTTCCCTTGCTTGCTTTGAGGATTCCAGAGCTTGGACTATGTCTGAGGAGGTTCTCAGGGCATTTCTGCCTTGACACGTTGAAGGTGATGGAGGGTACAGATTGGGACTGCTAGCAGGGGTCCTTGAAAAAACAGAGTCGAGGTTGGCCAGAGCAGGGGGCTGGCAGCCAGCTGCTTGCAAGCACCTTTACCCTCACCCTAGTTGTACATGATCATCCCTGGATGAAATTGGGTTTCCTCTGAAGCCCTAGGAGCCAGGACCTGCAAAGCAAAGCTAGTGTCAGTATACTTGGCAGCTACTCTGTGGCTGTAGCCCATCACTGCTGCAGGAATGTCTGCCCACAGGCTGAGGCAGCTGCTGCCTACCCTCAAACACAGCAGGACTTGCTTTGGGTCACATCTGCCTCCCAAAATAGTTTGGCTGAACCAGCTGTCTCAATGCAGTTCCCATGTTTCTGCCCTCTCCCTCACGTCTTTGATGGTGCCAGCCCAGGGATTTGTTGTAAGGTTGTGAAAGTCCCCAAAGAATGGCCTGAATTCAAACAGAGGGTGCACCATAGTCAAGCACGTAGGAAAGGGCTGACACACTCCAAATCCAGGCATCAGCGACTGCTCCACTGCACCACAGAAGTCGCCTGGGGAGGTAAGTGAGCAGCTAGGGAAGAACATAGGTTCAGAAGCCAAAGAAAATAAAGTTTTAATCCTAATTATAAGGTTATTGCATGATATCGCAAGAGATCATTGGGAACTTTTCAGCGTCTTTCTCTTAAGAGCTATTTTAACTGAGCTAACTTCAGCTGAGTTTTCTGTGAATTATGAGGCTTGCTTGGGGACAGTTACATCCCTTTGATGTGTTTTATGCTGGTGTGATTGATATATATACCAACCTTAACTTCTTAATGGAGGGGTTTTGGCGCAGTTCAGGAATGAATTCTCCTGGTCCCATTCAATTTACATTTAAATGTAATAGCCGGTACTAAGGGTTTTTTTCCTTGCACAAGGGGACAGATGCAGAAGTAGGTCTCAGATGTCTGAAATTAGATTTTGGCACTGAAACTTGGATATTCTTGATCATTTTGCAAAGCCTCTGGGTTTCATGGGATGAGAGATGGGGGAGCAGCAGGAGTGGCAAATAGCTGCTGCATCGGACAGACTGCGGGGCTGAGGTAGCAGGTTCTTCCAAAGGATGCTGTGAATTTGTCCCATCTCTGCTGTCATCCTTTTCATCTTGCCATATCCAGAGAATGCCTTTTGTCTCTCAGAAAAGAAGACAAACCTTTTACCCCAGCCAGCCCTGGGAGGGCACACTGTGGCTTTAAGATGAGGGTATGGACCGAACCATAAGCAAGTAGGGACAATTATTCATGTTTTGAGATATTGTTGAAGTACAAGTTTCCTACTGGATGTGAGTTCAGCTGAGGCACAATATTGACTCTACTGATCTGAACAGGCTCAGGGTGTGGAGAATTCAGTGAGTTCCTAAACATGGAGCATGGAGGGACACATGCTGCACTTTTCAGGGAAAGCCCATTTCTTGCACCCTTTCATATTGCTCTTTTCCCAGATATTAGTGCCGAGACATCAGCTGTAAGCCAAGACCCCACTGTGCTGAGCACAAAACTGTCCCCTTTGCCTGACTACAGGTAGAAGTGCACAAATATTCACAAACAGGCCCACTCTGAACACGCTTGCACCAGTGGCAGTGGGAGCATCACATCATCCGCATGAAGTAGCACAGCATTGTCCCATGCTACAAATTGTTCTCCCTGTTGATCTGTGACTTCTTCAGTTGGTGATCTCTCTCTGGTGATGTATTCTGCCGTTGAGTTTTATCTATATTGAGCCTTTTGACTTTGGCCATCCTTGAAAGAAAAGCTAGCCTAGCTTTCTGCTTTTAATTTATCATTCTGTTAACTGTCCTGGACCCTGTGGATTACAGCACTACAGGTGTTCTTTTTCCTCAGCCCATAGATTGTTAAGGAAAATGTAGTTTATATAATTGGCTCTGCTTGAGATACGTATAGTCTTAAGTCTCTCTGAGCAGAAGTGCTGATACACCCAAATCCAGGAGAACAAGCCCCCCATGGAGTGAGTTAATGATGAGATCTGCTTGAAGATGTTTTGAGGAATCAAGGAAATTAATTCAGACTTCCAAAACATTTATGAAGTATGGCAAGGTGTCATGGCAAAAGCACAGACCAGTGGGCGGCTTCCCAGCTTTCCTGCACTGCCCCAGCTTTCAACACCTTCCAGTGCTTTGCCAGAATCCATGCTGGTTCCTCTTGCAGAAATTTGCTCTTGTTACCTGTGCATAGAAGAATGCAGTGAAGGCTTTTAGCTGTTTTTCTTCCAAACCACTACAGGACTGTTCCAAACCTTCAGAGTCAGTAGAAGGATTGCCATTGACTGACTTCAGGATTGAACCCATGCCCAAAATAGGTATGGGAAATTATGTCAGCTTGCTTGACATCATTTGTTTGCTTTGGACTTGAAGGTAGCAGTTTCCTTCCCCATCCCATCTGGTGATTCACCATGTCCAGAAGCAGAGACAGGCTGAAGGCCTGTGTGGTCCCATGAGAGAGTCCCAGACCTGGGCCATGATGAAGGTTAACCTGTTTGACTTGGTAAGTGAGTAGAGGAGCCTCATTTCTTCCTGGGTTGGATGTCTGGTTCACAGCCATCGCTGGTGGAGCCAAACACAACCGCTTGAGGAAACTATGGTTTGCAAGAAAAATATGGGAACTGCTAGACATTGAGAGGAGAAATGAGGACATGAGAAAAAATATTGATGGAAATGAAAGCTGGTCTAATAACTAGAGTACTAATAAACAGAATGCAGTGTTCAGGGACCGGGTGCCAGTTCCTGCTATCTGCCACCCACTTTCTGATGTCTTAGGGCAAGGATCACATCATCTGAAGTATTTAGACATTTCATGAGCCTTCTCACCTCAATTTCCCTTCTGTAACAGGGAATAATAACACTTTCTTACCTCTCAAGCAACTTGCAGGAATAAATTTATGAAGGAGTATCAGGAGCACCAGTATGGGTTGATGCAAATTAGCTTTCTGGGCTTTTCTCAGTTGAGAAGCACATGTGCTGTAAGGGCATATGGACAACTGGATATGCAGAGCCCAGCTGGGCTGGGGGGAACTATGCAGACCCTGTGGGCACCACTGGCAGTGTGTTGGAGAGCTGGTGTCACAGTGCCATGCCACAATGCGGGAGATTTACACCTCAGCTGGCTCCACAGCAATGTCCTTGTGCACAAGTCCTCACTGTACCTGCAATGTTCTCTGCAGAGATGTACTATTAATTCACATCCCAACCCCGTGTGCAATAATTTTTCCATGGAGACAAGCCCTGAGACAGATGTGAGAGTGGAAATGTAAGGCAGAGTGAAAATTAAGGCCAGCTGGAGCAACAATGCGGGGCGAAAGGAAGGCTGTGTACCCCTTTTCCACTGCAAGGACTCCTGCAGTCCCTTCAGCGCTCTCTCCTCCTCATTCATGAATGTCAGGGAATCAAATATTGTGAGAGAAACTTTCATGAATCAGTGTAGACAATGTGGAAACAGATGGGAGGATTTCTTTTCTCCTGGCTTCTTTATGCAGCCCAAGCTGAAGATTGCTACGGAACGGAGAGGTTGGCTGCGGGCTGTGCCCATGGGCCCACACAGCTGCACAAGGTCGGAGGGAGAAGTGGCAAAAAACGTGTGAGGAGGAGAGGCAGAGTGAAAACAGGCTGAGAGAAAGGCATATTAGGCAAAAAGAGAAAGTGGGCATGCCTGTTGCGAGCGAGCGTGTGGCATGTGCGAGACAGAGAGAGAGAGTACATGAGGGACCTGCCAGCAGCAAGTGTGAAGATGAACACCCAGTAGTGACAATGATGTTCTGGCCAATCAATGATGCTTGATGCATGGGGGACGGGATAGATGTCATTATTCTACAAAACCGTATACAAGCAAAAAACAAAGCCATCTTTTTTAAATGGAAATGAAAGAGAAATGACAGGGGGAAAGCAAAATATTTGTGAAATGATTTAAACAAGGAGAAGTAAATCCAAAGAATATATTTTTTTCCCAACCAATATGATGTACTGTATAGTTTACAAGAGAAGAAAGAAAAAAATCAATCGTGGCAATATCTGATGTGCCTCTGTGTAATAAACTGCTCTGCAATTATATGAACAAGGCGGTGGTGGTGACGAGAGGTAGGGGATTTTTGTGTCTCCAAATGTGCTGGGTTTGTATCATCCTGTCACCAGTTGTTCAATATTGTGATACCGGACAATCTCCAGTGTTTTTCCCAGTAGGTCAGTGAACTTATTTTCTTATCAAGCCTTAAGGCAGGCACAGACATGAGGAAGGCATTTGCCTTTGTTTTTCTCCTTCAGCCCAGCCCAGCAGCTCCTTAGTATGCGGGGCCAGTGATTCACCCACACAAGTTTCCTCCTCCCCGTATTTTCTTTACCAGGCTTGCAGGGAAAAGCACAACGGGGCGAAGTTCCATCTCCCCTTGTAAATGTGGATGAGAGAAATGTCTAATACCTGTTATAAAAGATGGCATTTTAATTACTGCACCGCACTACGGCGGGCACAGGCTCACATCTGCATGCGTGCAGTCACGCAAACACACCCCCCCACGCCCCCATTGCACCTCTCCCCCTCCCCGCTATGAAGAAGGTCTTCTCCCTCCTCCAATCCCTTCTTCGCCTTTATGCAACCCGGGGAACACGGGCTGATTGGAAAGGTCTCTTTCCTTGATAACAACAATTCAATGCGCCTTGACATTTTAATAGCCTGCCGTCCTAGTGAACACAATCGAGCTGAGCAGTGAAGCAAAAATCATTAGGTAAGCAAGATAATCTAAACGAAAAATCAGCCTCAACTGGCTTCCCACATCTGGGGCACATCTGGGCGGAGGCTACCCTTTCCGAACAGGAATCCTCTCCTGGGAAGGGTGTCAGGGGAAAGAGGGGTGTCCACGGATTTATTGCTGGGCGAACTCCTCCCTCCTTCTGCCCCACCACCCCTCCCACCTGCAAACCCCCTGTCCCTCTGCTCCCCCTACCCCCCCAGCTCCCTTCCATCGGAGTGAGATGCTGACTTTGCAAGCCATTCGCTTTATGAATATGACCCTCAAAGGGAAGAAACCCTCTCACAAGCCCAGAACTATGTTATCATCGTTATTAAGGAGCTTAAAAAGGAGCTGGGAAGAGGAGACACCGGTGGAATTGCAGCCTGATTGTGATTGATGTGTTCCTATTAGCTCCTCACTGTTATCTCTCTGGATGGCAAGAACAGCCAGTGGCTTGTAACACAACAGATTACCTGAGTTTTCAGCCCTAGACGGATGTTTAAATAAAATATAGTCCCTTTTAGCGAGAAGCTCATTTTCTCTCCGAGGCTCCCAGACTATTTCATGTCAGCTGTGATTCGCTGTGACTCTCCTCAGTAAACATGTCTTATCATTAATAATTCTTTACAAGCACAATTTCATGGAGTCTTTTTGTATGCGTGCGTGGGGGGAGGAGGGGGCGTGCATGCGCAAACGTTGGTCTCAGCCTCATCTCGATACAGTTTGGGAACCCAAGGTGCTTCTCTTCAGAATTTCACCTGCCTTGCCAAAAATGATTGATTACCCCTAGCAGACTGGGTGTCCGGCTATACCCAACAAATGACTTTGGCCCCTAACAACAGGCCTTGGCCAGATAGAAATCAATATTTCACCATTAAAATCTATCAAAGAAGAGTTAAGGCACCATCTGTCCCTGCCGCCTTTCCATGGTGTGTGAACATTAAATCCGACACTTGTAGTACATGAGTAATCAATATATAGTAGTTCACAGATCATTTGTGGTCCCCTTTTAGCAGTGATGGATGCTTGGAATAGTTGTGATTCATTTTGTCACACCATTAAACAAGATTCTGTCCAGTTCCTTCCTGATTTCATTTAGAGGATCATTCTTCACAGTTCATAAGAGAGAAACGGTTTTACCAATCTGCTTCTATTTCAATAAGTCACTTTATAGAGATTTTGTGTCCTGCAGACTGTAAAAATTCTGGAGAGATAGTACAAACATACCTCTAAAACTATTCACTGCATGACATATGCATAAAGTGTGAAAAACTGAATGTAAATATGTTTACCTCTTTATCTACAAATATTGGTTTTAACCCTCCCCTTGCTAGAAGGGTCTGTAGGCAGGAGAACATGTAAATACAGCCTTGCCTAGGGCTTACATAGTCAAGTTTGGAAATAGGCTGTAATTAAAAACATGAATAAAACAAACTCAGTGATAGAGCTTTACTTCTGAAATTAAAATGGGAGAGACCTCAATAAAACAAACACCTTTCTTAATTGCTTCTGCTGATTGTCACCCAGCTTTTTCTGAATTGTTCGGTTTATACTCCCAATAAGCGCGTAGTTGCTAAGCATGGCTACAAAGAACAGGCCTTTTTAAATATTTTTCTTATAATTGCTGTTATTATGAAGACTTCTTCCTTTTTGGAGGAGGGAGAGAATTACATATTAATGTTCCATAGATTATTAATCTCATAAAAGACTTTTTCTTTCAGTCCCCGAATCAGTCAGTCAGATCCATAAATGAAGGTGTTGAAGGTGTAACTGGGCATCATGATGGGGCTTCTCAGATTTAAACACTTCAGGAATTGTTCCTGTCTGGACTTCCCCTGGCTGCAGTAAGAGATCCAAATAATATAGGCAGCAGACCTGGTTGTAGAGAGAAAGTCAGAGGCGCTGAAGATCTATCAGAAGACATCTTCTAAAACCCACATTGTACAGCAGTTTTCCTAATTAAAGGACATAAACAGCATTGCTTCGTGCAACTAGCAGTCCTAACCTCTCCTCCATGGGGTGTTTTATGCAGCAATTTTTAATCAAGTTGATCAAGTGTAACCCATACATTTTTAAGGATCCTGTTTGGCTGCTGGAGCGCACTGACTCACTAAACACAACAGCAGATGAGAAGGAAGGCAGAAGCCCACCCTCAGCTGGATGAGGTCCCACCAAAGCCTTCCTGGCAGTAGACCAGACCTCACAGACATTTAATTCAAGTATTCCTTGTGGGTGAACCTATTTGCTAGAGTGCTAGAGTGCAAACCACAGCAAGCTGGGGTTCCACCTCCTGCATGTGGCTGTGTCCCAGCAGCATCCAGTGGCTCGTGGCAGATGGGAAGAGGCAGGAGGAGATGGAAAACACCCTGTGCTCATCACTGCACCCTGTGGAGATCACCAGGAGCAGGAAACGTAGTAAACTGATGAGTTCATACTCATACGAGAAAAGGCACTGGGCCAATATATTCACGATAAAAGGGTACAGATGATTTTTGTTAGTAAGGTCGACTCACCGGACCTCAGCTGAAATCCTTAGTGAAGAATTCTTGGGTTCAGACCTGGCTTTGTCACAGCCCCTGGGTGGCTGAGCTCAGATACTTAAAACTACTCCAAGCAGGAAAAAGTGCCCCAGCTCCTTGTGCAGTTGGTCTGATGTCCCAGGAAAACTGCTGGTGGTGCATGAGCAAGAGCAGGGCAGCTGCATCTAAGACATTGGCTTAGGCTGGAGTTGTGCCTTTAATTTCTTCCTTTTTTTATCCATCATTCACTAAATCCACAAAAAGAGCCGTGTCCTGGGAGATAACAAATGAAAAGTATTAGTGCTAAAGGCGAGCTACTTAAAGAAAACAGGGCCAGAACATCAGCACAAATCAAATATCCACTGAGACTTCAGTGAAGACATGCTGATTTACACACATGGAAGTCCCTGTCTCTTACATTCAGGCTTACTGTGTTTGAGAGAACAGAGATGGCGAAATAATTAGTGACTATTTTCCAGAAAAAAAATGCATTTAATTGTCGTAAGAAAGCAGTTCCTAACTCCAGCCATATGCCTGACAAACTGGCGCTGGAGTTGGCTGAAGGTACCACCGTTCTCCTGGTACCACTGAGCAACTCTGCAGGATCAATGCAGAAGCCAAAGGAAGAAGCCAGATTAAAAAAAAAAAAAAAGAGAGAAATCCAGCAGGAAATCTGAGTTATTACCTGTAAAAACATGGCATGGGGAAAAGAAGAAAAAATGAAAACATGCCTCATCTCTACTTTTCAAATATTATGCAGAGCATCCCCTGTTTAGCTGAACCTCCAAAACATGTAAACAGATACATGTATTGATTTTTTTTTTCCTAATAAACTGCATAGCTGCATTTCCCTTATTATAAATCTTTTCCTAAGCACAAAAGTGAGCAAAGGGAGGGGGAAGGGGTTGTAGGGTAACAAGACTAATCAGGACTTCACCATCAAAGCAAATACATCCAATTAACAGCTATTAAAGAAGAATTTTATGGCACTGTGCACAGTGAAGGCCATTATATCCAGTGGAATTAATCTTAATTATTTGTACCTGTGTACATACATGCAAAGGAAAGCAACTCGCATTAATCTACATTAAACTTAATACACAGTGGGTGTATTATCTTCTGAGTCAAAATTGACTGCTGGTTTCTGCATATGTATCTGTGATGCTATCTTCAGCAATTACACTACAGTATGTCTAAAGACACAATTTGTTCCACACAGAGCAACTCAGCAGTTAAAATGTTTTCTGTGATTAAAATAAATAAATAAATAAATAAATCAAGGAACAGTATAGGCAGATATTATCTTTTTAGAAGTCTTTCTTAAAAAAAAAGACACAAAAAAACCAAAAAGCCCAGAAGGAGCTGTACAGATTTATTATCCAGCTTAAAGGGAAACCGAACAAATATAAATCTGTGGCTTTCTGAGGTTTAAATAATGGCAATTACTATCCCCAAAATATTGCATTTCATGCACTGTGGACAACGTTGTGAAAACCACCCACAGTATTTTGGACTGAGGGGATTTTTTTTCCCATTTTTTTTCCAGAAGTTGACAGTAAATTATGTTGGTTGGTTGTTCACTTGGTTTGCATTATTTGATAGGGCTTGCTGTAGAGATCTGTGCTGCGGTAACAATAACGAATGGTGTACTTTTTACTTTAAATCCCTGTCTAATGAATATAGACATAGGCAAACAGCTACTTAGGATTCCAAAATATAACTAACCACAAAGCAGAGCTCCAGCTGGTCTTCCCTCCCAGCGCATTGTTCTAGGGCATGTTCCTTATCAAGAACTGGCTTCTGAGTCTTGAGAAGCAAAAAAGAGAAACCAATGTCCGTTGTGCCCAGCAATAACACTCCTGACGTGGTAGTGATCGAATATATGGCAGATTAATTGTCTTGTAAATGTTTCCAGCTAACAGTGGGTTTTATTCAGATCATAATATGCAAAATCCTGGCTGTGCAGAAGTCAGTAGGTCCCAGTTCCGTGCCATGTCTTTGGTTAAGATCCCTAGAGACAATGTTACTCTCTTTAGTAAACATAGGTCTCTGCCTCGTCCTGTGCAAAAGCATAAGCACTAGATTTTAGTTATTTTTTAATATATGTTAATTAACCTTCACTAGCTATCAAGATTTTAAAATTCCATGGAGACACTATACAAAATATTTCTCTCAGGGCTAATCATAGCTAGCAGCAAGTTAAAGCCCTTTCCACACCAGCGTTTGCAGATGTGTCAAAATAGGCACCAAAGTACCACCATGCACTTCAGTTGTTATTGATGAGAATTTTGAGTTATCTTTTGTAACTATGAATCTCTGGTTGTAGAAGGGGTATATTCATAAATATTTAAAGAAAAAGGCTTGAAAATGTTTCGTGCAACCAGGCTATTTTCACTCCTTCAGCAGTGTTTAGTCTGTTCTGGGATGTTTTAGGAAATGCCGTATTTCACTCTATGCTTCCTAAATATTGATGCACGTTTATCAGTGATTAAACCATTATGGCTGAAGTGATTTCTCCTGCCTGGCCATTCCTGGGGCTCACTGCAAGTAGACCTGCACAGGATACGCAGCGCTCCTAAACTGCTGTGCAGGCTGGCATATTACCAGGAAATCAAATTCTGATGTGAACTGTGGTTTTCACACTGTCAGGGTACACCAAGAGGGGCGATGTCACTGCATTTGCTTGAATTCAGATGTTTAACATGATCTGAAGCGATTATCCTTTAACTCTGCTTGTATAACAAAGCTGAGGCTTTTCCCCGAGCTGACATCTCTTTCCTGCCTTTTCACATTAACCGCAAATCCAGAGATTGTGTTGCCTTTGAGTTTCTCTATCGGGAAAGGGTGACAATATAAGCACAACAAACTAGAAAGTCTCCCAGTCCAGAGGCATCCAAGTAGCAAGAAAACTAGAGAAGTTCCCGTGAAGGTGGGAAGTACAGAAGATCGATGGGGATGAAAGGAGGTAAACTTAGAAGAAAAAAATGGAGTCAGTTGCCAAAGATCAACGTGCTCAGACTGACCTCAGTGGTTCTCTTTTGAGAGGATATTAGAAAATACACCACCCACCACTGTAAAGTGGTGTAAAGTAAGGTCAGAGCTCTGATGCTCTTCAGAGCAACTCTGCACAGGGATAAGTTTGTAAAGATCATGCAGGTGGTGGTGAACCTTTGAGAAATCCAATGGGTCCCCATGAAGGAATAATGGCTGGAGGCAGATGAAGTGCCAGTGCCACTTGTGCTCGTACAAATACCCTCATTAGCTACATTTTTGAGGTCTGCAAAGTACAACAGAGATGCCTGTTCATGCAAAAAGTTGCTAGGAAGCCTCAAACCACCAAATAAATGGGTGGGGATGGAGAAAAGATTTGTATACAAAGCTGTTTCTTTGTGAGCAAAATAAAAATAAACCACAAATGGATGTTTCTCAAAATATCTCAATCCTGAAAGATTAGCCTCACCAGAAGTGTCACTGCGGAAACCATCTGCATGTTGAAGAGGTTGCCTAGCAAGGGGTTCTTTCCTCATTATTATTTTCTACTTAGATTGCTAAGAAAAGATCTCTCAGGAGAAATAACAGTAGGATCATAAAAATAGTTCCAAATCGGCCATTAAAAATTCAACACAGATATTGTCTAAGCCATCTGTACTCGTGGCGTTTTGATGCCATCACTTGAAACGTGCTGAGATCCTCTGCTGGCCTGGTTTTTAATTCTAAGCACCCGCTCAAGTATTTCAGTGAATTTTGTGGCCAACGAGTCGCAGGGTGCTGGGGGAGCTACCACAGGGCTTGGAAGGTGCTGAGACAATCAGGGTGCAGCGAACAGGCTGCATCTCCGCTTCCTGAAATAAAACAGGACCAGGACTTGCACTGAAGCTGGAAGGGGTGACCCACATAAGTTACCACAAGGACCAAGGAATTGCTCTGAAACTAGAAAAAGGGACCCAGCGGGGTTACCGTGAGAAACCCAAAGTGAAAAGACTGAAACCTAACATTTTCTCCTCCATGTTATGAAAGGTATGTTGTTATACAGTGACTATCACTGGTGCATTTTGCCCTTTTCTCAAATCAAATTAATAATTTCTGCCATGTACTATGTTGCCTTTCATCTTTTACTTTCTGGAAACTGGGTGCTGCCCATCCAGTTTTGTTCTCTCCCCATTTATTCATCCTCTCCTTGCTGTTTTCCACTGCCAGTCCCATCGAAGGCCCTTCTCCTCCCTGGGAACCACTTCTCTCCTTGCAGGATGTGAAGAACCCAAAGAGCTCAACAAAGGGCACCCTCTTCTTGAAAACAGGCATGGCCCGTTTTGTAGGCTATTGCTATGTTACATCATCTGCATATTAGGCATCTTTCTGCTATAATTTGTACACCTGGGCAACACAGGCGGTAGGAGCTCTGATGGCAGAAATACCCTCTTAATCTGTTCCTACAGAGCCCCATCCAGCTGGAGTGTACAATTGGTTGACTCCCAGTCATCACACTCTTATGTGGTGCAGATGTTTATTTATATTGATACTATTTACTGAAGCAAATTTTATTTGGATACATTTAAGGAGGATGAAGGAAGCAGGGAGGAACCTGTGTTAAATTACGAATGTCTACATTAGGAGGAAAGCGGGTAAAATACTGACATTGGTTAAGAGTTTTCATAATTCATCTTACTGTGTAGAGTATAAATGGAAGTGGGTAAAACCTCAGCTCCACTGAAGCCAGTCCAAAACTACTACTGACTCCTTAAGATACCCAGCAGAAGCCATAATTTTAGGTGGATAGGAAACACCGCAGAGATTTATTATATCCTAAATTCTCCATCACTGTAGCCTCTAAGCACTTTTCAAATAATATGACTCATTGTTTCTCTTGACCTTCCCCCGGGGACAGTGGAGAATGCACCATGAAATGGTTTCTTTTGCAAACCAGCTGTATTTCGGGGTGGAGTTGATGCACATCCTATTTTTTTCTGCAAGAGAGAAGTCAAGTCGAAGACGTCTGTGCCTTGTACCTGGAAGGGCAGGTAATTGTGCCTTTGATGACCATCCATCCCCAGAGGACTTCACTTCCCAGGCTCACACCAGCTCCGTCCCTGCAAAGAGAAAGCCAGGAGGCTGCCTGGAAATGAATTAATTTCCCCAAGGTGTGGGGTGGGCAGGCACTGCCTCCGTCTCAAACCTTGAGCCAGTCTGTTGTATACCCTGGTCACAAGCCACCCAGCACTTTCCAGTCTCAGGCCTGTTTAATAACGTCAGTGAGCATGTGAAATCTTTTTGTGGGCCCGCAGAATAATTAAACTTCCATCAGCATTGCTCATCTTTCCAGTCTAACAATACCAGCTACTGCGTGCCAAAACAATAAAATAGCTGTTTCCATGAGCAGCCAAACGTAATTTGAACTCTTCAGTTCTTTCCAGTTATTTACAAATACTGTATTTCACAAACAGACCACCTCTTTTGTAATGTTCTTTAGGAAAGCTGGGTGTTATACTGGCATAATAGTCTTCTTCTGGGAGAGCATTTTGTTTTAATAAAATGTGTGCCACCATATTTAATCAATCAGATTGATTGACACCAGCACTAGCGGCATCTCCCAGCAGATGCTGCTGCTACCTCATTCTTATTCCAGTTTCATTTCTCAATCAAATCCATGTGTAAAAAACATAATGTGCTGCCAACATAATGTAATAAAACTTCAGCTGAAATGCACACCACCACAACTGAAACGGATAAGTCAAAGTGTGGGGAAAGTTAACTTTAGCAAAATCATTTTTGACATGAAAATATTAAAGTTTTTACAGTTCAGGTATGCCTAGGCTAACCCTAACACGAATGGGAAAGTGAAAAAAATCCTATAGGAAGAAACCTTCCTGTTAAGTTACTGAGCTTTTAGCTTTCTCCCAGTGTTTTGTAATGTTTGGAGTTTGCTAGCATTGTTCCAGTTGGATTTAAGCATAGGCTGCCCAAACCAGATGGATTATAACTCTGATCCGAACCGCTCAGGTGCCTGTGTTGAGGTGACCACCAGTTAGCGGTGATGCACGGCTCTGTGTCAGTGGCTGAACTAACAGGTTAGGAACTTAATGATTCATACAAGCATGGAGGGTACCCTAATTGTGAGATGTCACACATGGGGTGAAAACTTTTGTGCTAAATAATCTGCACACCTCACGTTACCCTCCATGGTACATATTGCTCAGAGAGCAGTGTCCTGGGCAATTTGCCTTAACTGGAGTTACAGGAGTTGGTTTCACGCCACTGAGGCTAACATCCCTCTGGATCAGATGGGTCCCTCAAATTCCTGCCAAGGGTAAGCTTCAAACCCCCACGGCTAACCTTCTGCCCACCAGCAGTCCCCCAAAGCCAGGTGGAGATGAAAGCTAAGCGTCTGATCGCTCGACAGATCGTATACTACGTGCATAATGTTTTCATGTGTCATTACTGAATGAGGAATGAAAAGACCTCTGGACCAATTTTTTTTTTAAGGCCCCACAATAAATTACTTCCCCTTCTTTTACTGCATCCTTCTCTCCGTGATGATAAGATAGGAAACACGTGCCATGAAATCCTGTGCCACTGATTTCCATGTTTCGCTTCAAAAGTAGAAGAGAGGTTTTTAATCTGAGAACGTTCCTGGCACTTCAGAATGCCTTTTTTTACTCAGTCACTCATTTTCAAATAAAAAGGTTTTGTTAAATGCAGTCCTGTTGGACCATACTTAGGACAACCTGTGTAGCAACAGTGGTTATACACAGAGAAAGAGATGTGGAAATTGTGGGCTGCAAGGAAATCACCACAGCTGCTTTTCAGCTTTTTCTTTAAGCAAAATGCACAAACAGTAAATATATAAATACAAATAGCACCTGCATGTCTCAAGTAATATCAGCTTCTCAGGTGTTTTGTCTCCCCAGAACACAATGAGCCCGGTTGGTTGGTGGGTTGAGGGACACCCAACCACCAGCATCATGGACTGAGCTTAGCTCTGCCAGCCGGCTGAGATCCCTCCTTTAATCCCATTGGATCCAGCACATTACACTGCTGAATCAGCCCATTTTGCTCAGATATCATGTGTTTCTAAAGAAGGTCCCTTCAATACAGCTAAATTTCTGGAGGTGCTCCAGCCTCACAACACACATGCAATCACACACAGGCTCCATAATAAAGGGGTGAGGATGGTTGTAGGTGTTCTTCAAGATGACCTCAGACCCAGAGCTGAGACTAGCAGGGTGTGACTGCTTGACACTTGAGGTGGTCTGTTTTCCCTTGCCTGTCCCAAACTAGTGCTCACCAACAGGACTACAGCACCAAAACGCCTCTGGGTGAGGGAGGCGGTGGAAGCCAGCAGTGCCAGAGCTGCTATCCCACAAGTGCCCTCCTTCTCCTCCTGTGCCTTCCCAGAGAGGAGCTGAGGCTCCCTGCCTGCAAACACAGCAAATCCATATGGGCAGCCAGAAATCGATTCCGAAAAAGAGCCATGGAAACAATTCAGTGTTTGGAAAAATCTATTGTGTAGTGATAAATTCAGTCCATGTAATCTAGTAAATGAAAATTCAGCAAAAGTTTGTTTATTGTCTACACATAATGTAGGGGGAGGAAATTTCTGACAGCAGAGGGCTCTTTAAGCTAACAGGCTGAGGTACCTGGTAACTGCAAGCTGAAGCTAAACACATTTGGACTTGAAATAAGCTGAAATTTATTAGTGATGAAAAAAACCTAATGCCCAGGACTTCCTTGCTTTAGAAATAATTTGGGTTCCACAGCCCTTGAAAGCAGATTAAATCAGGGTGGAAAGGAGTGGGTAGTTGCAATTGGATTGTACAGATAATTTTCATTTAAATTAAATACACTTTTTAAATGAAATAAACTTGTTTAAAATAACACTTATTGCTATGACAAGCTAAATAAAACCTAGGCTTACCATCATCTTGGATTAATTCAGAAACATAAAATAACACACTGTATCAATGAGGTAAAAGTGGTGTAAATTCACTAACCCTTGATTTTTACCAAGTAGTCTTGAGAGTCTGAGGAAGGAACTTGAACTTCTGAAAAGCTCTCAGTCTGTAGAGACATGCCACAACACCATGCATTGCATTGCCTACATACAATTTTTTCCTAAGTTTAAAAGTCCCCTATTTGCTCCCAGCCCACTGCAGGGACCACAGGACATCCCACCTGCACATCCCGAGTTGGAATGCTTTCGCTCTTGGACAGTTCACGACTTGCTGCCTCCAAAAGCACACACAATGGGTCTGCAGCATTAAAGTGCTCAGCTCTGAAGACCTCACCCTTATTCATCAGATCCAGGCAGACATTTCTGCCAGGAAAAACAAAGACGACTGCCCTTTTTGCGAACAAGATACCCTGAAGTGGGTGATGTATCGCATATTTGAGGAACGGCAGAACTAAACAGAGCCAGAACAGAGCTTTCTTGGAGATGGTACAGTGAAAACACTCCATGTGGAAAAAGGGAGAACCCTTTCTAAGAAGTTTTCTTCAGTGCTGCTGTTGAAAGGACCATTGTGCCTCCATGCTACAAGGTGCAGTGCCTGGAGCAGGGGGTTTTATGACATTTTGCCTGTGCCTCAAGCAGGACCTGGTGCTTAGCGTGGCTTCAGGAGATAGATCTGTTGGCCGAGTCCCGGCAAGCAATGGCTCTATTAAAACACGCATGAGAGAGAAAACATAGCAGACTCTTGAGCCTAAAATATTTAGATTAAATTTCATCCAAATCTGTACTAAGCCTTTTTCTGGCACAGCCTGAGCAATGCCCTTCCAGGTACTCACATCACGTGTTATTCTGATAGTACCAAAGAAATATAATTACATCCAGACTCAAAGCTGCCATTTTCTGATTATCAAGACAGCCACTTATCTAAGAATTTGGGCGTGGTGTCTTCTCTTAAGGGTAGTAATTTGCACTGAAGGTCATACAGCCTTTCCTTACTGTTACTGAATTACCCCTCCCTGAAGCTCTCTGAACAAGACACAGTTTGCTAATGCACATGTGGAGGAATTAAAACCCAGAGGATGAAGCTCAGTGGCTGAAACATAAATCTCTAGTGCTGGGAAGCTCTGGAGGACCTGAAACATTGGTATGAAGTTGGCAGATAGGAGAGGGGACCTACATGAGACTCCATCTTCTGTAGTTGAGGCCAAGGCTGGCAGCTGAGGGAGTCCAAAGGAGCATGAGACACGTGTGTTACATCAACTGAATCTTCTTAAAAGGGATTAAAACCTGTCTGAGCTCTTATCCAGTATAAGAACCATTTAGACAGACTGAGACTGCTCTGCAGCAACCTTTCAGAGCAGGAGCTAGACATGGACCTGCCTCATGGTCTTCATCAGTTGCAAAGTACCTTTGGTTATTTAAGAACCCTCGAAACAGAGAACAAGAATCAGCATCTGTTGCAGGAGGGACGGACATAGCTTTTCTGACCCTGACACCCTGCAGTTTCTGCAGCCTCTTCATAAGGATGCTTGTTTGACTAATGCCTTTTTCATGAATGTCTTTGTGACCTTTTCTATTTTTTGTTTAACATATAGTTCAGGCTTGTCAAAAACGTAATCACTGAAGTGTATTTTTGTGTGTACCTTTCTCTCTGAACAGCCAAGCCCATGCATTCATTTCACTCTTAACCTGTTGCTTCTTGTTGCCTCCCCATCATTTTATATGCTGTTTTGTTGTATTATTTTTTTTTAAATAACTACGCTCTTTTTTTTGCCTTTTATTTTCTTTTCTCAAAGAAGAGGTGCAGCACAATTTCTTAGTATATGTAATGGCAACAGCTCATTTCCTTTCCATGAGGGTTTAAGCCCAAAAGCAGCAGAGTGTGCTACCACTGCACTAGTAGTCACGTTTTCTAGTGGAAGGAGGGGATGCTATGCAGAGGGAGAGCAGATCTGTGCTCTGGATACCTGCAGTCAAGATGGGGAGGACAATGTTTCTCTGTCTTCCTTTCACTGCCCTTCCCTGCCATTCCCCATTGCCGGGCCACAGGCTGTAGACTCCTTCTTCCCAAAAGCCTGAATCCAAGCTCTTCCACCCCATGGTGGGGTGCATTTAAAGAAATTGTGGCCAACAGGTCAAGGGAGGTCATCCTCCCCCTCTACTCTGCCCTGGTGAGGTCACATCTGGAGAACTGTGTCTAGTTCTGGGTTCTCAGGTTCAAGGACAAAGAAATACTGGAGAGGGTCCAGCAGAGGACTATGAGATGATTAAGGGAATAGAGCACCTCTCTGATGAGGAAAGGCTGAGAGGTCTGGGTCTTTTAAGCCTGGAGAAGAGAAGAGTGAGAGAGGATCTCATCAATGCTTATACATATCTAAAGGGTGGGTGTCAAGAGGATGGGAACAGACTTTTCAGTGGTGCCCCATGACAGGACAAACCGGAACACAGGAAATTCCATCTCAACATGATGAAAAACTTCTTTACTTTGAGGGTGACAGAGCACTAGAACAGGCTGTCCAGAGAGATGGTGGAGTCTCAAAACCCACCAGGATGTGTTCCTGTCCAATCTACTTGACGTGACCCTGCTTTGGCAGGGGGGTTGGACTAGATGATATCTGAAGGTCCCTTCCAACTTCCAGTATTCTGTCATTCTGTGAACCATAGGAGCATGTGATGAGGGCAGAGGAAATAGTGCTGCTGTTCCTCTCCCCAGGGCTGGCCAGTACCGAGCTTCTCCCAGCAGCCCTGGACACTCCCAGCACAGTCTGTTCCCGCCGCCTCTGCTGCACTGCTCTGCCACGGGATTTTTTGTGTTCAATTGGTTTTGGCCGCCTTCCAAAATTTCCCTCAGGAATGCAACTGGAAGGAGGGAAACAGCAGTTTTTAACACTTCGCATTTCAGCCCAAGCGGAATGAAATTTTAGTGGAGCAAAAAGCAGGGTGGTTGAGCACCTCCGTAGGCTGAGGGCTGTCAGCTCACCAAACACCACAGGCACTTCACGACCCAAATGTCAGCGTTGTGAAGGGAAAAGACGTAGGACAGTTTTGGGTGGGGACCTGTTGCAAAGCCTGGAAAAATTGTTCATCGCACGGTTTCCTCTAATACAGGAGAAGTCCAAAAAAATTTGGGCATTAATCTTTCGGAAAGTTTTGAAAGCTCAAGCGCATAGAAATATCCCCAAATTTTGGAATTCTTTCAACTCCTATTCAGCATCTGTGGTCTGACTCAATTTCTAATACATTTGTTTCTACATAGACATTAAATGCCTTGTCTTGTTTGTCTTCCACGTTGAACTGTCTCCTTTGCATGGTGATGTTTTGCAGTTGGATTGCAGAGCTCTGTGCACACACTGTTCACCCAAGATTTGGCTGTGGGGTTATTTACAGCCCTCCCCATCACACGAGGCAGGCTGACAGTTACCAGCTGTGCTGGTGGCTTTTGTGATGAGCAAACTGAATGCTCCAAATTTGGCTGGAAATGTATCATTCATTGCTCATAAAAAACCCAAGCAACCTCAGATGTGAATGCTCCTTCTAAGTGCCCCGCTGCTTGGCACAGATTTCTCCTACATCTGCGTGGAGAAATTGCTGCTTGACCTGGGACTATGGAGGAGCTGGGACAGCAACTGTGCTTCCGTCATCAGTTTGGAAAATCGCTGGATTTGAGACTAAATTTACTAAGGCTTTGGCAATGTATGGAGGGGAGGAAACTTCATGGCATCTGGCAAAACTTAGGAATGTCCCATCAAGGAGAAACTCTTCAGGCTGAGGTGCTGATGATGAATGAAGTTGATTTTATGCAGATTTTCACTTTCCCAAACAACTCGCAGAAACACTTGAGTACTACCAGGCAAGTAGACAGGAGTATTGTCATCCCTGCGCATGGACAGATGTGAATAGTATACCCAACTTATGCTAAAGACCTCTTTATACTGACGTTTTGGGGTTTTTTCACCCAAACCATCTCTTCTGGCATTTTTCTTGCTTCGTCCAGTTGTTAAGGCTCACCGTTTATATCAGCAGATTGTTTGGGGCTTACATATTCATAAGAATGAAAGCATAACAGAAACATGATTTGGATAAAAATTATAGGTACTGCCATGGCATAAACCAGGAATTTTCTCATCCATGTCTAGGAGAATATTTTTTGGCCAGCAAACCTCTCTGTCAAGTCTGAGAAGTTCCTTGCCATGACATTACAGTCTCTAGAATAATGAAATTGATTTGATTTCTTCCCTCCTCGAAAGAAACCATATGGACTGGGACTTGATGAGAGCCCTTCAAAGGGCCTATCTCACCTCCGTTATCCCAACATTTGAATAACATCTCCCTGAGAATGTGAGGCAGAAGATCAACACTTAATTGAATTCAGGATTTCATTTACCTTGGACTAACAGCTAAGGAAACTGGTTTAATTTCTTCCGTGAGAAAAGTGAGATAAATGATGTGTACACGTGTCTGAGGTAAAATATTTGATCGCTTACCTTCTTAGTCATCACTGGTCTTTAATGGCTTATTATGTAACGTTACACCCAATACAGATTACACCGGGGGGAAAAATCACAACCATGCAGCCTGCAGAAACCAGAAAGTAATTTGTCTGCAGGAGGAAGGATGCTCTTTTCTGCACACTCCCTGTACAGCATCATTTATCATCCGGGGCGATCGCCCGGCGGCAGCAGAACAATGCTCAGCTAAAATCACATCGGGCCAACTGACTTCTTAGAGGCTCCTGTCCTGGTAGTAGCCAAACCCCACGACTTTCCTAGGGCACAGGCCTCTAAAGCAATGCCAAACCAGTCAGCCCAAATAGGTTTATAGGGCTTTTTAAACTCTCAGGCACTTCTCTAGTGAAGCATGGTCTTTTCCAGGTTACCTCTGTGACAGTGCTATATTCAGAGACATACTGTACTTGCAGATTGAAGACAGATCTATTTGGTAACACTAGAAAAAAAAAGGAGGAAAGGGAAAAAAAAAGGAAAAATAATCCTAAAGCCAAACCCTCCAAACAAATCATTTCCTTCTGAAGAAACTTTTCTGATCCTATGAAAGCTTACTACAGTTTGGCATGTTTTCCCAAACACGGCATGCAAAAGTAGTAATATTTTATGTTGTGATTATAGGACATAGTGGGCTGCAGCCATCTGCTAAGAGAGGGACATTCTGCTCCCTGAACATCCTGGCTGTAATTTGTACAATATTTGAGTTTCTGAGAGTCACCGGGAGCTCTAATACAGTGCGGATACCCATCAGCACTAACAGCACATAAAACACAGGAGAACTGACTCGGGCGGGGTGACAGTGGATTTTGGCACCTTAGGATTTTCCCCTGGGTGGTGGAAAATGTTCCAGCATGAACTGAACACGTAAAAAGGTTTACCCGAAGCACGTGCTGTCCTTGTGGCAAACAGCAAGCACAAGGGGTTGTCCCATGCAATACCATTATCTGCCTTTATCCGAGTTACAGTTGGGTTCAATTTTCAATTCTTGCAGATCTTTGGAGTGGGATTATTTAGTTTTTTTGAAGCATTCAGTCTTGGCCTGAATCCTCTCCTGTTGGAAACAATGAGCCTCCCCCCAGCACTGCTCCGACCTCCTCCCACTGCTTTCATGGCAGAAGAGCGCAGCCAGCACGGAGCGAGCGCTTCGGTGAATCCCTCCCCTCGTACCCGGTCCTGCACAATGGGTCAAATGCTTCGTCCCTGCGTGAAGCCTGAACAAACAGCCATTGCACAAGGAATCACTGCGGGGAAGCGAAGCCGCTCTGCCAAGGGCAGGCGTTCACGCTGCAACCCCTCTGCGTTAACCGCTCGAGGACCGGGATCGCTCCCGGGAACGCCGCTGCCCTCCCTGCGGGAGCCTCCATCCCCTCTCGCATGCTCGCGGTTGTTTGAGTGACTTCCGTGAAGCTCTGTGAGGGGTGGCTGAAGGGACCAGGCTGGCCATGAGGTGACTCATACTTCCGTATCCTCCTACAGACAACAAAGGTGGTAGTTTCCAAAATTTGAAGGCTATTTATTCCAAAACCAGGTTTTGTTCCCCGTAGTTGCAAATTTTGATGCGAGTGAATAGTTTTGAAAATCAATCCATTTCATTCATTAATGAAAGAACAATATGGCCACAAATCATTACATAGGACGTTCAGATGAAGACAACTTTACTGATGGTTTGAAATAGCTGACAAAAATGTACTTATCACTCAGAGATAAACTGAACCTGGAGATAAAGCTGGGGTGAAAGGGACATCTATTTGACACATCAGCCACATCCAGTAATTTCTTGTGAAAATCTGTCTGAGAGCCCACTTGGCTTCATCCAGACATCAAAGACCATCTGCACTCAAAGACCTGCAAAATTCACCCACATTTTTCTCCTTGGGACTCACAGGAAGGGATTACAGATGGAAATATGCATTCCCACAGTGGGTGGAACCTTCCTTACCCATGGGCTACATTGCAGGAGAATAAGGCATGGAGGGCTAAATATGGGTTCAACAGCCTTAAGCCTGTGCCTATGGCACCCCAGCCAGAAAAATAAGCTTGTATTTGGTGAAGACTGTTAATTTGCTGCTAATGCGCGCTTTTACATCATTATTTCTTCCTTATCTGGGATGTTTCTGGTGTGGTTGATCAACGGTTTGCCCAAAATCTCAGGATCTGTTTCTGTGGGTCAAAAGGAAGAAATAGACTTTTCTTCTGCGTTAGGCAAACAGGGACAGTAAATGGACTCTCCCAGTGTACATTAGTTGAGGATCTGTCTCATGATCTTCAATGCTAAGCTAGCTGGGCACTTCCTACCACCCTTCCATGGTGATGGCTATGGCAAAGGCATAACAGGCTTTTTTCAGGCAGCCTTGGGAATACTGCAGTGCTTTAAGAGGTAAGTAAAGACATCACCACTGCACGTGTGTCCTCTGGTAGCAATCAGTGCTCAGCATACCCGTTTGATGAGGTTAGAGAACAGCCATCACATGGAGAGAGGAGCACCACGTACACACAACTTCTGAACGTGTGTCAGCCATAAAACGAGCAGTACAAAGGCAAGCAGTAGCTGCCCACGGTAGGATGTCTCATCTCGTTCAACTGTGCGATACAAGCCCAGCTCTCTGTAGTTTGATAGAAGAAAGAAAAAAATCCACCCTGAAACAACAACAAAACCCCCATCAACTGCCCTGAAGGATTAGCACAGGGATATATCTTTGTTCACACAGCCCTTTTGAGTTCTGAAAAAAAGGAGTTTCTTATATCAAAAATAGAGAATTCTTTCATGTTACTGTCAGCTCTGCAGCCCACCTAAAATTGCATTATTACCACTGACAGAAAGACAGGTGTTAACAGCTGGAGAGAAAACAAATGCAGAGCGCTGTGGCAAAATTTGAGGAGAAACAGATGTGTGAGCAACTTTGTCTTTGATACTTATTTTAATAGTGCCTCTCAAATGTGTTTAATATTTATGCAGCTACAGTCTCAGCTTTCACTGGCATACTAGAGCCTGCACAGTGCATTATTCACCTCTGCCACCACTCCTTTTCTTTTCCTCCCTTCTAACCGCCATAAAACAGCATCTGCAAATCTCCCAGGAAATGCCAGTTTATGCCTGCTCCCCTCCCCCAGTATAAAATGGATAGAGTTTTTTAGCAGTGGGAGTTCAGTGTGATTAGTATGCTAATACGGGAGAGAGAAAAGGAAATGGAGATGAGAGATATGGTCCTTTAGCGAAGAAAAGCAGGAACAACTGAAAGGAGGATCTCTGCTAATCAATTAACCTACAACGGACTTAATGCCATAAGAAGCTATTGTGCATAAAGGGACAAAATTCTCGGTGACAGATGGCACTTGGGCTCATGATATTACAGGGTTACTGCTCGAGAGCTTGTTTACCTCCCATACAGGGGTAAGCAATAAAGCAATAAAATTGCTTATTTATTTTAAAGAGAGAAGTTGAAATGCTTATTTACCAAATCAATCAAGGTTTACTAAGGCAGAACAGCCACAGTCCTCACGGCCCTAAAATGCTGGATACTTCACTGATTTCAAATAGCAATTATCTATTGCAGTTTCTTGAACCCGCTCTGACTGCAAAGAGACATTTAATTTGCAAATTTTGATGAAAATTGTCATTTTTTTAATTGCCTATTTCATCAATTTGAATTTTAAAACAAACGATTAACTAGAAGCTCATTTTTACTTGCCGTGGGCAAGCCCGGAAAATGTTTGTCAAGACCCAAGTCTGTCTGCTTAGCATTTGAGTTGAGAAATGCACAACTGCCTTCAAGTCAACATTAGCTGTGACAGAAGCAAGACTATTATTTAACAGTAGCTGAAAATGTCAAAAACAAGCGGCGTCTGGCATTTTGACAAGACGGAGTTGAAAAGAAACCACTTTTTTTTCTTTCCTTTTTTTTTTTTCTCCCAACACTCAGTTAACTGTAAAGCAAAACTGTACAATTATCACTTGGCTCCCAGTCCCTTTGAACCGGTGGGGATGAAGGAGAGCAGGTGGGTCTCCATCATCTGCTGGCAGCTACCTTCGAGCCCCAACCACAGGACAGACCTTCCCAGCTTCAAACCAACCCATGCTCTGCTCCCAGGAACGGAGATGGCGTCTTCTAACAACTCATGGCAGGCCTCAGGCACATCAACTCGATGAAGACATCCCGAAAGCTAAGGACATATGTAAATGGTTAGAGGTATATGCTTTAGATGTTAACTGGTTGTCAGGATAAAATGCAGGCCTTTACTTTTTTTTAAGAGTAGGTATTGTGCCTGGGCATTAATCAGCCTTTTTTTACATTAGGATTCGTAATAAAGGGTCAGCAGATTTAACTAAAAATAGTATTGTGATGAAGAGAAGCCTGATATTGAAGGAGTGCGGGAAGACTAATATCTGAAAGTACTTTTCTTTCCACAGGAAGATTAAGTTGGAAGTTACCATTTTAATCAATGGTAAGAGGCGACAGTGCTTACAACAAATAACATTGTGAAACAGTGCAACGGGTGATAAGATATTGTTTTCAAAAATATCGGATAGCAAAATGAATAGGCCTTAATAATTTAAGAGATGCCAAAGTGACGAACACGCGTTCATCTTCATTGCACTCACCAGATACCCACCACCATTTATCTAACCTCGAGTAGAACAATTTTCCAGCGGGTTTTTGCACCCATTAAGTCCCTTTAACATCAGTCAGCATTAGGCAGGGTATCAAATCCCATCAAGATTTGCCTATACAAGTTCATGTCCTTCCTCAGCGAAATCTCAGCATGTGCCTCACAGCAGCCATGCAAAGGAGACATTAGCAGCCACGTGTTGCACAGTCTGTTTCTAGGTCTCATCCCCGATCTTCTGTCACGTAGCAGCTACACCACCAACCTCACCACATCTGTCTGGGTTTCATTAGATACTGTGACCTTACAAAGCACAAACTATCAAAGTCTGACAGCTCATCAAAGTGTACATTTTCCATGAAAAGCTGATTCAGATGAAGCCAGAAAGCACATCCTATCCCCCATGGCTTTGAAATTTCCCTGATGGGACAGTGGGACAGTTTGGGGTTTTCTGGTAGCAACTAGATCCCTTCCTTGTTGCACAGCATCTCTGGTGCATGCCTCGCTTTTACAACCAGTGGAAGGCTGGAGAAGCCCGTGCTGCTGAGGAGAGGAGGCTTTCCTTTTGCCCTCACTTGTATGTTGGTGCTGCGACTGAAAGGAGGGAGCCAGGGAACTGCTCCTGCTTTGGCTAAGCCTGTTTTATTTCCTGGGAGCAGATTAAGGGACCACATTTGTCAAGCCCCAACTTGCAGGAGCACACCAACATCTCATTTACCAGTGAGCTGATCCACAGTGATGAAATCCAGTGGTTTTTGAATTCCAGGAAGCGCTCCAAATCCAGGGATTTGGGGTTCTATAAAGCAGCTTAAAGTGGAGCACCTGGGTCTGAAAAAACAGTTCTTCCTCTCACCTTTAAGTGTACTCTCACGACAGTTAAGGTTTAAATTCAAATGCAATATGTGATATCTCTTTCTGTCCCTTGGTGCATAAAGGTGATTCTCCTTTTTAAATTTACATTAAAAAAAAAAAAAAATAAAATCAAAGAGCCAGGGTGTGTGGACTATACAAATACCATTGGTATTTATCTTTGTGCTGGGCATTTTGACCTGACATCTAAACTGAGCTCCCTTTTTGTATCTCGCCAAGCTTATCAAGTGACCCCTCATCTCGCTGCTCTTTGCTGTCCCAGAGTTCATCCCCCGGCCCCGCGCAACGACCAAAGTCTGCAGAACAAACCCAAACCCCATCTTTACAGGAATGGGTACGTGTCTCACTTTCTACCAGCTTCATTATTTCTTAACACTGCATTTCTACATTTACTACTTACGTAATACTAGATGTCTATCATTTCTTATACCACCTATCACCAGAGTGGATACATCACCACATCGATTCACGCCCTTGAAACATCAGTCTTCAGCCTCTTACCATTCATCTTCTTCAAGCCACTACTCCGGCTGCCTTTTCGCTTGTTCCACTGATTGGAGGAAACTGGTTGGTCGGAGGAGCCTGAAACCACACAAAGCAGTATTATTTCTCTCTCTCCACTTTAATCAGAACAGGCACAGGTCCAACACAATCCCTCAGCTGAGGTTCCTACGAGCTAAACACTGGGCAAAAGGGGAAAAAAAAATATATATATACGCAAGACCGTGGCAAGCATTTGTGACAACAAGTTCATCAGTGGATCAGCAGCCAACATTTTGCATTTGCATCATTATTAATCTGATCTGCCAGATCCCATCCTGATAAGTCTGTCCTCCTAAAGTGGCTGAGACACCATCTAAAAAGGGCACATCGTAAATCACAGAAAATGCTGACAGTTTTCATCGGGGGTGAGAGGGAAGAGGGAAAGGCAGATTCTGCACCGAGCTGCTCTAACTTGTTGAACAATGCAGGATTTATTTATTTTTTTTACACCTGTACCACATTAGAAAATAAGTGAGGTCTAAATAATTTCAGCCCTTTCAAACACAGTGGGCCAAACTCCCAACCAGCACGAAATGCTGCATATCCCCTGGAATCGGTGGAGCTCCGCCAGTTGGGCTGAGAACTTGGCTTTGCGTGTCAGTTCATTCAGCAATGATTGCACTTGACACGCAGCACAGAACAAGCATTTGTTTTTTTAAAAAGAAAACAGTGGAGTCTTTCAGCACTAACCCAGCCTACAAAACAGCCCTGGTTCCAAGAACGGGATTAACTGTCCTTAGCTCGGGCTCTTACGTATCTGTGCAAAGGAAGAGCGAAAAGGAGGAAAAAAGCATGTTCTCCCTTTCTTTGGAGCACTGACGGCAGGTCTCGCCTCTCGAGACAAGAACCCATGGGCTGTAGAGGAAGCCAACTTTGCTTTTCCTTAAAACCTATACTTAACAGATGCACCCAATGTCCTTACAGGGACTTTCATCCCTACCTGAACACCGTGTAATCACACCCCTCACCATTACCAACCAAGGCGCCCAGAGCCAGATCACCAGCTTCTCACGAAGTTCAAAAGGACTGTGTCAATCTCAGCTAGAAGTTGCTACAGCCATTGTCCTACAAATTCTCCAGTGGCACAGCCAGGCTTACCCTGGGCATCCCTAGTCACTGATGAAACAACTGGCACAGCTGGATTAGAGGAAAGCAGATGAGCCAAAACAGGCTCTGGTGATCACAGCCAATAACATGATGGCTTTGGAGAACAGCTAAGGATCAGAACAAGTCTATACTTGTCTATGCACTGTGTCTGCAGGGCTCCCCTGTCCCCTCTTGTTTTGAAACCCAGGATGAAATCAGAACCATCATTTACTGTCATCTTCTTCCTTGCAACATTATGCAAATGGTTGGAGCTTCTCCTCATGTAATTTCTAGTTGATAAATTAAGTTGCAACCCCATTCTTTCCAGCTTTCTTTTTAGTTCACACGTTTTCCCTGAATAATTGCACGAGACAAATCTTGCTTTGAGGTTTGATTACAGAAAGAAAAAAAAGTATTATATAACTGAAATGTAGGTTTATATAAAAAATGTAGGTTTATGTCTCACGTAGCACAAGGCATACGTTGAACTAATCAGAGAACGGAAGCAGCAGCTGTGAATTCAGGCAACAACATATTCATAAACACTGATTTCCTCTCAGCAAACATTTTGCTGTATTTACTTATAAGGCACAGCTTCTGGACTTCTACCAACAAATTAATACAAAGCAAGCCTTATGGCTATACCCGTGGACTTTGCCTCTGTGAATACTCTGCAACATGTCCACGTACCCCTGCGTAACTACAGCGCAGCAGGTCGCTCCCTGCACAGGGGTTTTCAAGTGCAAAAGTCAAGGCAGAACCGTTGCCAGCACAGAAAGTGAATCCCATGAACTTCCACCTGGGGATGACAGAGGTTGCTGGAGGTCTGACACCGATACACACGGCACACTGGGCACCCCTGGGCTCCCAACTGGCTTGGCCTGGGGGAAATTAGTAGCTGCCCTTTCCCTTTGTATTCTTTCTTGTACATATTGTTTCCTATCCACTATAGTGCTGGGCAGGCTGAAAAACAAAGTGAGAAAGTGCAACAGAAATTGCTCAACTTAGAAAATCACAGAATGGATCAGGTTGGAAAGGACCTTAAAGATCATCACGTTCCAACCCCCCTGCCATGGGCAGGGACACCTCCCACTAGACCAGGTTGCTCAAAGCCCCATCCAGCCTGGCCTTGAACATCTCCAGGGATCTGCAACTTCTCTGGGCAACCTGTTCCAGTGCCTCACCACCCTCATCAGTAAAAATTTTCTTCCTGATATTTGCAAATCTTCCCTCTTTCAGTTTAAGACCGTTACCCCTCATTCTATTGCTCCACTCCCTGAGAAAGTGTCCCTCCCCATTTCTACACTTCAGAAAGGAAAACCTCAAGAAAACGCAAAACGTTTCAACCTGGGTTTCAGCTCCAACGACCTCTACCTCTTCCCCAGGCTGGCTTTTCAGCATTCAAAGCACAAACTCCCAGTACGCTGCCTGAAAAGCCCAGGCATAAAGTTTATCCTTTAATTTGAGGCTTTGTCATTTGAGCTGGGGGTGGGGGGTGGGGGGGGGAGGCAATCAGGACAAGGCTCTGGGCCACGCTGCTCAAAACATGACAACAGACACACCAAAAACCCAAGCTGGCTGCACGGAGCAATTAAAGCAGTGTTTACTATTCCGTGACAGTTAACATGTTGGACTGACCTTTCGTTTACTGCTTAGTACTGAACATTAAGCTGCAAAATTACTCATGCTTCGCATTTAGTACTGGCATCAAAACTAACGGCACTCGAAAGCTGTTCCCACGGCCAGACACGCGTTCCCCCCTCACCCCCCCCCACCCCCAGATGTGCAAGCGCTGCCCTAAGCGTCGCTATTTGATGCTTAACATCGCTTCCATGGGTTACAGCCACCCCTTACCATGAGGAATTATTGGTAACACTGCTCCAAAATGTAGCAAGCGTGTGCACGGTGGCCGGGGCGGCGCAGCTGGTAAAACCATGTCCCTTCCTGGCATGCTGGGAGAGGTGAAAAGGGAAGGCTGGCGTATGCCCGCAGGTCCCCACGGCAGCTCCCAGCCAGATGGCAGAAGGGAAGTGCAGAAGCTGAGCAGGAAAAGTTTCTTTGTTTGCTTTCCTTCCAGCCGCTGCGGCAGCCGCCTTATAAAGGGGGGCACGAGATGCCTTTGGCGAGAGCCAGGCAGCCCAGGGGCTGGAATATGCTCTCCAAAGCAGGCAACTTTCTAATTCAGCAACCTCAGGCTGAACTTGGCCAGGAAGGACACGGAGTTTCCACTCCCCAGGGTGATGCTCTTGTGCAGAGGCTACAGAGGGAAGGGGCAGAGGTTAGGTCTCCCTTTGCCAGCCTGCTTTTGACTGACCTCATTGCTATGACTAGGGAAAATTATGGTTCTTTCTATCTATCCCTGGCTGCAATTCCTCTGGTCACACCTGAGAGTCTGCATTTTGACAGTAGAATTAGGATTTGGGGGTCAGAGGTTGCGCCATCCAATAGGAACACGTCTTTTTCCCTTCACCCCCTGTGCCCTTTCCAGCTGTCACTTGTGGGGCTGTTCCTGCTGTGGGCACCACATCTCAAACACAACGAACCTCTCTCCTCACCCTCTCTCCGTCACACACTTCTAAACTTGCATTTGTTCCATCTTCTGTGAGGCAGGGTGATGGGCACTGCCTGTGAATACCAGAATAACATTCAGTTCATACCTGGATCAGAACATTAATAATGGAAATATATTAAGGGATTCCCATCCATTCATAGTTGGGTTGGTTTGTTGGGGTTTTTTTTCCATATTCATAGGGGTTATTTATATCTAAATCTTCATTTTCTGTGTCGCAACTGAAGTCATCGGGCTTATTTTCCCCCCAGCTCAAACACTCCCATTGCAGCCTCAAAAGGGCAAATGTCCAAAGGCAGCTCAGCATGCTAATGACAACAGAATCGCTCCTGCCCTCATCTCGCCTGCTCCTGGTTTAGTATTCCCTAGGCAGGGATTTTGTGCAACCAATATGCCAGCTCAACGGCCAACATTATTATGAGATTGCTGATAGAAAACAACCCGGCATATTTTAAAAATCAGAACCATTCCTTAAAGAAACAAACCTAGGAACGAGGTTGTAATTGTATTTAATGCACATTTTGCTTTTAACAGCAATTTGCCAGTTTGAACAGCATAGACTTTACAATGCTTGATTAGTGAAGAGGTTCTAGCGCTTAGAAAGTTGTATCTAAAATATACCTTGTTCGTTCTCCATTGAACATCGCTTTTAAGACAGTCTGTAATTGCACCTACACCCTAGCAGCGCCTCCACACCACCACACTGAGGCCATGGCAGCGTTCTCACCATGAGCCTGTGCCAGGGTTTGAACACACCACCCATAAAGTTCCAATGCAGTCTGAAAAAACAGGGCATCCAAGATGTGAAGGTCCATTCCAATCCCTGATATTCTGTGATTCAGTCCAGTAAGGATTAAAAATATCAATACTATGTATAATAAAGGACTCCACCCACATTTATTTTGGATGATTGCTCCCTTCGTACAACATGCTCAAAGTTTCCCAAATGAAGCTTAAAAGAAGTTAGGGGACAGGACACTCCAGTCAGGTTTAGATGAATCCCAGTGCAAAGTGTTGGAAAGCGGGTGTCAGAGATGCACAATAACCACTTCTCTCAAGCTGCACACTTTAGCACACACCAGCCTTCTTCTGTGTGAGTATTTAGACCAGCAGGTAAAAAGCAGTTCTACCACCAAGAGAAGAGAATAATAAAAACTACTCATCTCCAGTTGCCTAAGCTGACCGGTCACAATGAAAGTAAACTGTTCACCAAGTCAGCTCAGTGGCTACTGAGGTACCGTGCCATTCCCTACAGTTAGGATAAGAAACGTGAATTTTTATACCATTCATGCCCTGATAATTCAAGAGGGGTACATCCCACTGCCCACCAGGCCAGAGCCATTTGTTGAAGTACAGAAGGTGGACAAGGCCAAATACTGTAGAGAGAGGGACCCAACAGCTTCTTCAGTGCCATGCCAGAGCCTCCCTCAAGAAGCCCCGTGCCCTAAACAGCTTCTTGGGTTTATTAGTAAAACGCTTCTTATTGCCATATGGTTTGATTAAAAGAAAGCCTCCAATCAGGGATCTGCTTAAACATGTTCTTACCTCTGCTTAAAACAAAGCACAGCTCTAATTGCTTTCCTGAAACATTTCCCCAGGAAACTGCGTTTCAGGTGCGGAACTGTCGTGGAACTGTGTGAAGGTGATGAAACCTTGCGGAGCTGCACAACCAAGCTCTTCATACATCATTTGCCCAGTTATGATTTTTACACTTCCCCATTCAAGAAGTTTTCCTTTTGAGACCACCTCTTTCGTTACAAGGGTCCTGGAAGAACTCCATTGCATATTTTTCAGACTGAAAGAGAGCTGCCTATTTCAAGCTTTGCGTAGAATGCATACACGCATTTATTAATAAAAACTCAGCTAAATATCTATTTGTTCTTTGGACCAACTCCAGCCTCCCTTAGGTGAGGGAGGTGTAACGTGTTACAAACCTTTCGTGGAATATTTAAAAAAATAGTACTTCAAGACCAAAAAAAAGGAAAAACGAATACATTAAAACATCATCAACAGACAGACAGAAGGGGGCTGGGGGTGGAAACGAAGCGGAGACATCCCGTGCCAAATCCACTGCTGGCCCAGGTTAGCAGTGTCCTCTGGAAGTCTGCTTTCTTGCACAAGTTCTTTTATCTCATGGTCTTAAAAGGCAGCTGCAAAGCCAAGAGGAAATTCCACAAATGCCCACAGATAGGGGTCACACACTAAAATGCTGCTTCTTCAGCAAGGAACCCATCAGCACACAGCATATTCCAGTTCTCTGCCCTCTCAGACGTGCTGTGCACTGGAACCTGTAAAACAGGGGTAACAGTATTTCCCCACCTCAGAAAACTGCAAACAAGAACAAAGGCATTTCTGGTTGCCTGGATGACAGTCCCAGGAATAAGGGCTACATCAGTACCTCAAACACAGCCCCACCTCCTGCTGCTGAGCCCTGTGACCGGAGCAGGTAGTAGGCAAAAAGCTACCAAGAGTTAACCTTGGAAATGAAGGGGTTTATGACGCTATCTGGTCAGCAGAATTAAGTTTTGCAATAAAAACTCCCTAAGTTCTTTTTTTATAAGAGCTCAATACAAGTCAGCTTAGGGGATTGTACAAGAATAACCCGATTTTCACCCTGTTACTCAATGCAACAAGTAGTTTCAGAATCTGTCCACACTTGAGAATGGGCCACATGAATTCCTATGCAACTGTGTACTGGCTGTACCAGGGGGAAAAACAGCAAACAACTTCCAGCCTAAGTTTCCATTTCTGCATTCTGTCCCACAGCCAGAAGAAATGCTACAGCAATAAACCATACAATCCATATTCGGTGTCCTCACCTGCGATGCAGTAACCATACAGAGTGAAAACAGGCAGAAATCAGTTACCTCTCGCATCAAAGCTCACCTGCAGCCCATGACTTTCATACAGGTAATAAGGGCTATCGTCACAGAAACAGAAGATTTTTACTCCTATGTTTGAACTCCCTGTCTTTCACTGAGCTATTAAGAACAAACTCCTCAAAACTGTCAAGATAAAGTGAAGCAGAAGTTTCAGCTACAGAAACGTAGTGCAAAGGTTCGATTTGGCACTGCAACATTATGGACAGACAAGAATTTATGGTAAACTCAGTTTAGATTTGGAGAAAAAAAAAGAGAATCCTATAATTGAACCAATGTTGTCAATTGTATTGCATACTAGTGTAACTTCACAGTAATCAAAATCAGACATCAAGGTTTCTATAGAAGCAGCAATCACAGATTGCAGTAATGTATACCACTCAAGGGAAAAAAATTGCATTTTTGGCAATTTCATAGTCAAGTGTTCCTTATGCTCCTCCAACAGTCATCTGTCAGATATTTTCCTGTTTACAAGGTGCACATTGCTCTCCTCAGTCCTCGTGAGACTTCTCTGCAATGACTTTGCATTCATACTGAAAAACAAAAGAAAAAATTAGTAATATTTATGTAATTAAGGAAAACAACTGCTACGAGGAAGATCTTCTTCTACAAAATGGGTGGTAAAACAGCTTAGCCTACACTTCACCCAGACAAATTTGGTCTCCCTAAGTTCCGGGCACACAGCATTGGCTGCAATTTCGGTCTCCTTGAGCAGCAGAAAGAGCAGCCCAGACTTATGGGATGGCCTGATTTTTCCCCAAACACGGGGGCTCCTATTTAACTCCTGGTCCTGAAAAGGACTAGAATTATGCAGCTGGGAAGGTACACAGTGAAGTCATGGGCTGTGCTCTGAGTGACAGTACTAACGGCTCACTAACTACATCAAAAAGCAACGACTACTGATTTCTACCTTACCCTACATCCACAGGTCAAATAGCTGGTTGGTATACATAAAGGAGGAATGACACACAGATTAAAACCTTTACCAGAAAGCCATAGCCCCCCCCTCCTCCAAACTTACCATTGCCAGCTGCCTGCCGATATTGCCCATGGTTATTCCACCAGCAAAAAATATACATGGCAACCAGGAACGAACATAAAGAAAATCAGGAGACGTGTATCTGGAAAAGGACACACATTTTTGAGGTCAACATTGTGCAATACAGAGTCCCCCCTTGTTGCTAAGGTAGCAGTTTTATTGAAATAAGCTAAAAGTCCAACTAAAAGTCTCACTTACAAATACATAAAAGCTCTCCTCAACAGTCCAATTTACGCTACACTCAAAATTAAATGCTGGCATCTTTGGCAACCATGTTAAGTTCTACCCCTTCAGTTATTCTGATTTTATGCCACAGCTTCAGAAGACCATCATTTAACCTTAAAGGAGCAAATACTTACTGATAAACTCCATTGTAGACCAGAAGTTGTGACACCAGCGTGGCCAGGAAAGCAATTCCTACTCCAAGACCAAAGCCACTTCGTGATCTATCAAACGTCCACCACAGTCCAATTGACAGCGCAGCTAACGTGAGCGACAACTGGATGTTGTTGGCAAAATCCACTTTCTGCATTGATTGTTAAGGATAAGCTTGGAAATATCACATATATAAGTGTAAAGTACATTTTTCTCGTTCTATTTATCATGTTTTGGTACAACAGAAAAAAACACCACTGAAAAACACAGCACTAGGTCTACCAGCTATGGCACAGCTATCAGGCACGAGGAAATAAGCCTTGTAAGTCTTGCCAATACATCAGAAATCTAAAGAATCATGACACTTTTTTTGCTAAGACCATTTCCAGGGTCTTAGCACTGCACAACAGCAAAGAGACTACACACCTACCAAATAATGTAGGTGTTTTAAACAGACATACAATGCACATGTTACTGTTTAGAGTAACAGTATCTCATCCTTACCTAGTACTTTACTACACTAAGCAGGAAATCTTAAATCTAGCATTAGACTTCTTTACATGGCAAGGATTGACTGAAAAAAGGTATTTATTACTCTTACTTGATTGCAGCTTTGTTTAATTTACATGCTAGTTCACATTCAGGTAAATATTAAAAATGTTAATGTTTTCTAGAAAACAAAATGTAAATAATATTACTGTGAAAATACTCCTATAAATCAACATTGAAAAACAGTTTTGTCAATTTTGGGGTAAAAGTACGAAGTCACTCCTATTGCAACTATGTAGTGTTTCAAAAGCTTTTCACTCTTCACAAGGCTTTAGAAACACTAATTCATCCTCACTACTCCTGCCCAGAAGAGATTCTTAAAAAGGAGGCTGTCAGATTGCATAAGCCTGAAAGCAAATTTATGGGATGACACCATAAAAACACTACCCTGTTTTCTCACAAAGACCTGGAGAGAGACCTAAAGGAAATAAGAATGAAGCTTGACTAACTGAAATAAATAATAAAAATCAATAGCATCAGAAAAAATGTCCATAAAGACCAAAAAACACTCCAAAGATGGTAATGTTCAGAACTGGTAATAAGCTGAAAAGACAGCAGTCTGGAGAAGTGACAGGGAGGAAATACAGGCAGTACATTAATGATGTCCTGGAATATGTGGAACAGCTGTTGGAAAACTGCAGGAAGGCTCGCTGTAAATAATCTGACCCGTGCAGAGAGAGGCTGTCAATTCTTATGTATTTTGAAAAGCAGGGAATTTTCGTGTGCTCACACTACAGGTATGGTCAAGGACAGTGAGAACCATGGCACCAGATTACCACATCTTGGGCAGAAGAGTAGGTTCGTGAGGGACAGCAGGAATGACTCTGAACCCCAGCAGCTCCAGCTCATGTAGCCACTACTGGATAGGGCAGCTGGTGGGAACAAAACCAAACAACAAAACTCATATGAGGGCCAAGCCACACCAGCAAGAATTCAGCCAGCTGTCACACCTTTCACTTAACTTGCCCTCTTTTCCTGGAAATGAGGGGATTTAGTAGCAGGCGATCAGAACTTAGTGTGGTTGGAACTGACACTGAAGGAGATGAGAGTTCCAGAGATGATCGACTTGCTTCTAAATTAGTTTACAAGAACACGATTTTCACAGACAGACCTTGGCTTTACCTGACTGAGGAGGCACAAGGCACAGCTACACAAAACCACTAAAGACTCATGGCACTGCCAGTAGGGTGTGTCAGTTCATGTGAACGGCACCCTGCACGTCCCCAGCTGCTTCAGAGGGAAGGGATGCCTTGACCATGCTGGTGCAAAGGCGTATCTGAATAACCAGGCAATTAGGAGGATGATTATGTCCTGCAACACGCTGACTGCCTTCTAATTGCTGTTGCTGAATGACCACAGGAATGGGAACTGCTCTCTGGGCACCACAGCATCATTTGCAGGATGGGGTAATGACACTTACTGGCTTTGTGCCGACCTGGCTGTTACCCAGTCCTGGGCTTTCTCCATTCTTTGCGGAGTGCACGTGCTTCGCTGACCACCTCAAGACTGGGCTATAACCTCTCACTGCAATGTTAAAGAGACATCAACCCTTGGAATGTCTTAAAAGCACTTTTCTGTAATAGCTACCACATAAATATTTCACCACACTTCCTTTAATTATTCAAGTTTTTAAAAAAAAAAAAAAGACTATATAATACAAAGCACAATATTGAGACATTGCTAATGAAGAGGCTTTTCAGAACAAAAAGACATGAGACATCACCTCTGATACTGCTGTGACAGTTTAACACTAACACATATTCTGCATTTCCCTTGCAAAATTACTGCATATTCATATTATACCTTTAACAACAATCCACCCTCACTGACTATGTGAGCTTTGTTTTAGTGGAAACCCATTTGTTATCACCAATTTCATTAGAATATAGGATACAGCGCTGGCATGATTTATTCCCACAAAGACTGCTACACATCGCATTACACTGGACCATTCTCTCTTAAATTTATGTGGCTCTCCCAGATGTCTGTCCATGCATGGGTACAATAATCCAATCACAGCTGTGGAGACAGGAAAGAAAAAAAAAACACCCAAAAGTCAAAGCACTAGCAGTATTCAGCTAAAATAAAGACTATCTAGACTTTGACAATTATTGTGACAAACAAACCAGACCTTTTAAGGATAAAAAACATGCATTGTAAAAGAAGAGGCATTTCAAACAACTTCATTAATTTTAAAAAGCCCCATAATCCTTCAGCAGCATCTTCAACCACTGCAGCAGTGATGTGGCAGAATTAGCAAAACAGAGACCATTTGAACTTGGGGAGGAGGATGAAAGAGCTCTGCACCCTACCAAAATCTGCAGCCTCCTACTGTAGTTGAAAAAGAGCAGCAATAGCTTGCAGGCTGGCACTCTTGAAAATCCCACATATCAAACATAAATGTTTAAATAACCACAAAACAAACACACCACACAGAAGGGTAGAGAGTGGTTTATAATATCAATATTTTGTGTCTTCTTTTGTTGTTGCTACAAGCAGTTTTTGTTTGGATAACGTTTTTCTCTTCTTCAATGCTACTATAAAGGCTCACACAGAAGAGGGAAAGCCGAGGGCCTGGAGTAGCAGTTGAATACAGAAAGCAAACAGGACTTTCAACCCCAGGGAACTGCTATGCTCTTTGAACTTTTCTTCATAAACGTGTTCTCTACGGCAACTGCAGCTGAAAAGCCTGTTACCAACACCGCTGAGGAATAACACTAGTGCTTAATGTTGAACTGGTGCTGCAGGAAGAGGGGGCAAAGCCTGAGTCATGGGCAGGGACTCCAGTGCCCTCAGCCTGGCATGCTGCTGGAGGTACGCTAGGGCAAACGCTCGCTCTTCTGCCAGAGAGAAAACTGATCTCCAGAGTTTGGGAAGATAAATCAACATCAAAGCTGGAGAGGGGGGAAAAAAAACCTCCCTGAGCAATCTTCTTGCTAAAGGCATTGGGCCAAACTGATGACTAATAACAGTGGCAATGAAAGGGCTTCTCTGAAAGCAGCCTCGATCACTGCTGATTGTAAATATGCAAAATACCTTTATTCTGTTCATAATAAACCATACTACAGAGAAATGCTCATGTCAATTCCAGGAAGGCTGTGCAAGTACGAATGGCAAGAAAATGGGTAAGTTATCAGCATTTGCCATAGAGGTTCCCTCTATGTACACTAGCAGAGAAGATAATGAAAGAAAACGGAGAAGAAAAGACTGATAATGAAACAGAAAGAACTGAGAACACCTCAAGAGGGGTCACTCCTGCTGGGAAAAGCCAATTAAGGCAGTACTATCTTTAATCAGGTGGCTTAAAATCACGTAGTACAAATGCCTACCAGGTGACTAACTACACTTTACGAGCCATGCCCAGTCTTTCCATCAAAACCACCAACCCATCAGAACCAGAAAGGCCCACAAGTTTCTTCTGAGCTGATGGCAAGATCTCACCTTCACCACTTCCCCACAGGCAGCCGCAGACAGTGTTCTCAGATGATCCAAGAGAGCGTAAGGTGCAGCCTGATGCCAACAGCTGACAGTGCCAACATTGCAGCAAACACTGCAAGCCTTATGTGTTGCCACTGCAAGTTGGGATTTTGTCATTTCAACCCCCACTACTCCATACATCGAGCCTTTACCAGATGTGATTGCAAGATAAATGCAGGACACAAACCAAAAACTAATCAACAATCTCGGCAAGACAGCAGAAAGAGGACTAAGACAGGTAGCAGATAAAGCAGGTGCATAAATGCCACCATAACTCACTAAACACGTTTCCATAGGAGATCAAAACTGACATATTCAGCCCTCTTTGGAGGGCTTCCCTTCAAATCAAGCTCCTCTATGACATTTAGGGTGTAGTATTTCAACCAGTCTCTACAAAGATACTGCCTTTAATGTAAAAGTTTGCTAAAGCAGAATCCTCACGTACTTGCTGCTAAGAATATTCCTTTAGAAAGTGTAAAACTGACCCACATGATCAGTGATCTCCAGAGCCAAGCAGAAAGCCAAATTCCATTCAGGTTTATAACATGGGATACACCTCAATACTTGAAGACGAAAGAAGAGGGAAAAGTGGTATTTCTTACTACCTACAGTAGACATCTCACTTAAACACACAAAAGCTTCAAATCCCTATGTGGTCATGGGAGAAAGGGAGCACATTCTCATCATCCAACCTGATAGGTGACTTGAAGGGAGGTGCTCTCTTCTGAAACGTGTCCTTACAACCACAAACTGTGTGCCTGGTGTCAAATCCCCGAGAGACAAGTCAGGTCTCCCAGCTTTACAGAGCTAAAGCCATGCTTCAAACTGGGACAAGGAACAAGTGGAAAGGTGAACCACAAAAGGGAGTGTTACTTAGGGTTGTTTGCCGTGCTCAAAACAAGGTTCTGGGTGCTGCACCACCTGGCAATTCCAGGGTATGTTCAAGGCCTGACAGCAGAGCATGCTCCTGTAACCCAGCCTCAAGGTTAGAACTGGCACCACCTTCTAAAGTCTGTTAAACCCATACTCTAACCTAGCAGAAAAAGCAGAGGTTATGCTCTGCTAACAATATTACAGTATAACAAGTTAACAAAACAATTTTCTGGACACAGGCATGCATACACAAGGAGATCAGAAGGATAGCAATAGCTCAGAAAGGCCAGTGATGCTGGAAGAGAAATTTTGATCTTCCACACCTCTTCTACAGTTTTTTGTAACTATGTAAGTACCTATCCATCCTTTCATCTCTACATGTACACAACTGAACTTACCTGACGCTGTGCCACAGCAAGGTGGTACCCACCAAGCTGAGGAGAAGATGCTTGTGATCACGTCAGGGGGGAAGAGAGTAACGTTTCTCTGGATTTGAAGCAAGTTTAATACTAGTGCAAGAAACACGCCGATAAAAAACAGGACTACACCACGAATTACCAAATTCATGCCACGACTGGTTATGGATGAAATGTAAGGGCCACACTTTTTTGGTAAGGTTGGCATTGCATCATTCTCTGCCATGACTTCCTATGTATTCAGAGACATCCAACAGGCGGACTGAGGAGGATTCACTTGCAACCGGTATTTTGACTCTTCTCAATTAGGAGATCCCCAAACCCTGAAAAATAACAAAGAAGAGTGAAAAATGCAGACATAAGAAACACTACATATATTTCTCTTAAATATACTGGAGTTTGGGTCAAGAAAAAAACCCAAAACCAAAAAAAACTTGGCTATTACGTTTTTTAAATTTTTCTGAGGAGGCAATTAGTCATTTGAGAGCAAAAGCAACCACAGCTGCAAAAACACCATACAAAGAAAACAGGTTTTACAAATGGCTCTGCCTACTAGGAAACAGAGGATAAGGAAACGGCTGGGATGGGGCAGCTAGGAATGTGAAACCACAGAGCACAGGTGGAGAAATGAAACCGATATCAGATAGAAGGAAGGCTTGCTTTGCAGTAACAATAAATTGTTTTTCTCCCCTCCTTTAAGCAATAGCAGATTGTGTAATTCAGAAGCAAGTAAACACGGCTCTCAGTTTCAGGTCAGCCACAGAGGTTCACAGACGTCTCTTCTTGAAGAGATGCCAGAAAATATTTCTCAACTGGAAAGTGAAATCTGAGAAATATTTTTCAGGATGGAGTGAGAATTTCAGCAACCCCACAGCGCATCCACAGATAAGAACGAAAAACGCGTCAAACTGGAGAATTAATCTTGACACAGAGAAGTTTACCAAAGTAACACTTTTGGTGATACTTTTCACTTTTGGTGAAAACCTCCATATGTTACTGCAAACCGTAATTGTTATCAGGAAAAAAATGACCTGAGAGTGAAGGGAAAAGGTGCTCCCCCTGCCTGTGCACTAGGTAGCATCCTACATGAGTAACTGCTGGCACTACAGGAATGGCAGAGTTCCCATTCCAATCACTCTTCTTTTAAAAAACCTGTCCATCAAGAGTCTTGTTATACATGGATCCAGTGCCACATCCATGTATAACAACAGTTGTGACTGACAGCTTAGCCACCTGGAACTTCAGAAAAAAAGCCCTGACATCGTTTTCAAATTTGAAACTGCCAACTGGTGGCGGCTTTTGTTAACTCTTACTTATGGCCATGAAGACACATGGGGAGCCAAAGCAGAGCATCCATCCCCCTTCCTCCCTGGCAGATCCCGAGGAAGCTCTCTGGAGACACAGCAGCAGTACGGAGGATGCAGCGTTCTCTTTTGCTGACTGAAAGCCAAAAGGGAAGTTAAATATATCCAGGCTAGTTAAGATACTACACGTAACTCCACAGCAGATGCCATGCAACAATACGGCATCTGCCACCACTCAGAAGAGAGTTCCAAGGGGTACAAACAACAGGGAAAAACCAAAGTTCTGATCACACGTAACTTCCCACTGGCAGTTCAGGGAGGCAGCAGAGTCCTCCTAAGAACACAGGATCTCCTCTAAACAGCTGACTCTCCGCATTATTTGTAATCATGAGCACATCTCAGGGCGAAAGAGGGCAACCACAGTGTCTGGCTTCCGAGTCAACGTCTTGACTCACACTGAAGAAATGTCTGCATCAAGGCTGGCACTGCCACTGCAACACACTTCCCTCAAGCAAAAAGGAGGCTGCTTCAGAATTTTTTTTTTCCCTCCTCCGTATGACAGGGCAGTGGAGCTTGGCTAATGCATTTAGCCTCCAGGAAAGAAAGCAGGGAGTCACAAATACCTCACAATTTCAGCTGAGAATTTCCTCTGCTCGTGGGAGCTTTGCCCACCAGGTGATCACAGGAATTCCCAGAATTTACAGGAGTCTCTTCAGTACATGGCACTGGAGACTGTAGGTCCTAATTGCAAACTCCGCATGAATACTGTACCCAACAGGGGGTTTTGAACTGTTATGTCCCTTCTTAGCTCTAGCTTGCCTAGGAAAACAAGCTAAACTCGTGACTCTCCACATACTTCACCATCCCAACAGATCTTGGCACTTCCCAAAGTCTGTGCATCCCTTTTTATGTTCTTTTCCTTAAATTCATGACGAGATCCGATACACACAATCCCAGGTTTGGCTCCCACAGCTTTGTACAACAAAGTTCATGCTTCTGAGTCTCTCTTTAAATTCTTTCTTCCGTTGCACAGTGAGGATCACAACTTCCTTTTCCACTGTCACAAAGCAGTTGCTCACCTCCTGCGATCCATTACTACATTCAAGTCTCTTCTTTCCTGTTATTGAACTCCTTGTTCCTTGGTACCAGCACCAAACCTTGCACGCTGCATTTCAGCCCATAGGTATTACTTGCTGTGATGTAAAACGCCATTGTCCCTGTACCTCAATCCTCTATGGCCCTGCAAATGGTTCCCAGCTTTGGGTCACCAGCAACCATCATTACTGCATCCTAAGGTCACCACTAAAACTCTGAGCAAGACCGTCTCAAGTCCCTGTCTTTGATGAAATCTATTAATAACTTCCCCACAGCCATTATTTCCCCATTTTATACCATCTCTTCAGATCTGCCTCTAACAAGGAGGACATGTGAATTTTTCAAATTCAATAATCTCCAATTAAATTAATTATCAACTGTCCCACATAGCAATGCTGACATAAACAATGAGCAAATCTTACTTTCAACCCCCCCGTAATGCTGCTGATCAAACAGAAGTCAATTTTATTCTGGCATAAACCAGCTTCAGAATATAAAGCCTGTATTTACCTGATTTCCATTCATTTAATACGTCACCAGGCAAATACATGACATTTAATTGTGAAGGCTTACCAAAATGTAACAGGGATTTTCTATGCAAGAACAATCACTTACTGCTTTCATAAAAACACTATCATTCAAGGCACCAGCAACAGATTTTCATCACAAGGTGAACAGCCTGGCTACCACAGGGGCACTTGAATAGGTACACATCAGTGAACACTTGTAACAAGTAGTGCAAGGTCCCAAACCAGCACGATGCAGTAGTTTCCATCCTGGTTTATCACCCCACAAACATTGTTCTTACTTGTTTTATCCCAGCTTCCAAGTTTTCTCCATTCATTGGCTCTGAGACCTTAAGGCAGGCCACAAACAGAGCAAGATGACCAACACACACGTGAAGGTTCTTCAGTGCCTCAGACAACCCGAGTTCACAAAGCTCAGGTAAAGCAAAGGTATTTCCTATCATCACCTTTAATGAAAAGGGAAATTAAGATGTCTAAAGAAGACATCACCTCCTTCTGGCCCGGGAGGCCTGGCCAACAGATGAGACGCTGTCTCTCCTTTTAAGTCCCGTGTTTTACGGAGGGTGTGCACTCAGATGGGAACAGCTCCCATGTTGAGCCAACACTACTTCTGAGCCTTCGTCTCTTGGGAACTCACATCCACAACTGTAACACCACGCTGAAAGCTACAGGCTTGGCACTGCCACAGAGTCCCAGCTGCACTTTCCTCGGTGGCACACGGCTTCCATCCAAGCTTTCCCACGTACCACGGCGAGAGCCTTACGTGCGATTCGCAAGGCAACCACACGACGTCTGGCATCATGCAAAAAAACCCCCCAAGAAGTTCACAACTAAACTGTCACCCTAGACATTCTCAAAACACTTAGTCACTTAACTGTAGGCTAATTAGAAGCTCCGTCCTGCCAATGCTCCCCAGCGCTCTTCAGGCTGGTGAGGAGCCTTCTGCTGAGCGCAACTCACAGCTCCCAGAGCGACACAGACACACTGGGCACAACGCAGGGTAGCGGGGGCCAAGGGAGTGAAGATTTATTTAAGCAACAGCGAAGATGGCAAAAAATGGGGAAATGCCAAGAAACCATCTGTCTTCTGCGAGGCAACGCCAAAAGCAAACTACCCTCCACCGGGCGAGGCAGCTCTCTCCCCTGCTCCGCTCGGGATCCCCCTGGCTCTGAGGGGTCCTGCCTGCCTGGGCAACGAGCCTGCCGGTTCGGGCCAACGTTAGCCCCTCCAGCCCAGGCCGGGCCCGTTAACCGAGGCCCGCAGAGGGGCAGCAGGCCCGTCTGCGCCGGGCCCAGCCCCGAGGCAGCCGGCCCAGGGGCAAGTAGTTTCGCCGCGAAGAAGGTTTAACCGTTGCCGGCGGGGTCGGACGGCTCCCGTCACCCTCTCCCTCGCTTACCCGCTGCAGCCGCCGCGGTTTCACCTCAGCACAGACAACCCGGCAGCGGCGGGGCCCGGCGCCACCCCCGCCCCGAGGCAGGGGTCCGGCGGCGACAGTGGTCGCCGCAGAGAAGACGAGCCCCGCGGGAGACAGCTACCCGCAGCGGTCCGGCTCGTCCCCCCGACCCGTGCCTCGCCTGAGCCACCCGCACCCCAGCCACCGCAGCCCCGGGACTCACTCGGCCTCCGCCATCTTCTCCCTCCCCGCGCCAGTCCCCGCCCCGCGCAGCCTCCCCAGCACCCCGGCGGGCAGCCGACGGGGGCGGTAGTGGAGCGGGGCCTGCCCCGTCGTCATCCACCGGCTGTTGGTACAGCGCTCGGAGGCACGGGTGAAAAGCACTTTATAGAAACATGGGGAGTTACATCCCCACAGCGCTATTGGGGCGCGTTACTGAAATGAAAAGGCAGGTGCTGGACACTGGTGAGGCCCCACTATCGAACTCTGTGTCCAGTTTTGGGCCCGTCACTACAGGAGGGACACTGAGGTGCTGGAGCGAGTCCAGAGAAGGGTAATGAAGGGGTCTGTAGCGCAAGCCTTATGAGCAGCTGAGAGAACTGGGGTTGTTCAGCCTGGAGAAAAGGAGGCTGAGGGGAGACCTTCTTGCCCTCTACATCTCCCTGAAAGGAGGGTGTTGTGAGGGGGAAGTTGGTCTCTTCTCCCAAGTCACAGGTGACAGGACGAGAAGAAATGGCCACAAGTTGCCCCAGGGGAGGTTTAGGATGGATACTTGGAAAATTTTCTTCACCAAAAGGGTTGTCAAGCGTTGGAACAGGCTGCCCGGGGAAGTGGTGGAGTCACCATCCCTGAAGGTATTTCAAAGATGGACAGACAGTTCTGAGGGACACGGTTTAGTGGTGGACTTGGCAGTGCTGGTTTGATGGTGGGACTGAGTGATCTTAAAGGTCTCTTCAAACCGAAACAACTCTCTGATTCTGTGTGCTGTCAGGCTTATGCTCCCAGCCAAGGCGGGGTTGTGCAACGTCCCTGTCACACTATTTGGTCACAGTAAATGGAAAGGTGAAATACCTGTTTCCTGGCTCAAACTGCTGGCTTAGTTCCGGCTCTCCTCAACACCTGATTCTGCAAGGACTTTCACATGTGCTTATCGTTACTGACTGGGGCAAAAATGACCCAGGTCATTACTCCAGAAACTGCATTTTCTTCACCAGTCTCAGGCCTCTCCGAGATTACATATGATGTGAAGCTGAGAACATTTTGCTTTAACCTGTCTTAATGAGTAGTAAAGGTATCACAATGAAAAACCCACACATTTATTCTATATATGGTCAGAGGGATACAGGTGAATAATGTTGTTACATTCATTTATATTATTATAATATATTATATATTAATTTCTATATTAATTATATTCACTATTAATCTATTAATGAACTTTTTCCTTTCTCATTGCTCTGACAATGAACACAATATGTTAAAAATATTTGCACATTGTGTTGCCCCAAGTTTAGTATTTAATTGCAGAGCCTTTGACAAGAGATTTTCGTAATACAAGGGCTCCAGTGATTCAGTGCAGATCCTATTACAGTTCCCAGAAGAATGGTGGGTAGGATGGAATTTGTAACTGTATTTACTGCACTGGCATCTTTAATGATAACTGTGGTTTCTTTGTGCCAGTGTGTTGCGAACAACAGTGTCACCAAACATGCATAAGCTCAGATGAGAGCATATGGGTCTATGAAAGTCATATTAAGAATGGAAAAGAGAGAGATTTACAGCAGCAGAAACCCATTGTGGCTTAGATGAGCAATAAATGAATTTTCAAATCATTCAACTTTGGGTTTCGTCACACGGAAACAAAATCTTTTTATTCTCAGTAATTCCAGCTGAGCTCCTTGCTCCGTCTGTCGTTTAGATAGTTTGGGCTTGAACTTCACATTTTGGATAAAGACAAAAGGTTTTTTTTATCAAATAAAATAGCTTTCCCTAATGTCAGATAAATGCCTTTGGCCAGGACCATTCCTGAGGCAGAGCAAAGCACCTTTTGTGCCTTAAAGACCAGAACCATCAGGAAGTCTGAACACAAACTTTGTGAACATAAAGTGCATGCATTAGAGAGGAAAGTGCCCATAAGTAGATAGAGACTGCAAATGATGGATGGATCTTTCCTTCTCTAGACACATGTATATATAGTTGGGTAATGATTTGTCTATAAATACATTTGGATTAATTATAGGCCAGTCTTCTGCTGTGTTTGGTACTATAGAATTGCAAAAGCTTAATTCCTACAAAAAATAAAATGGTCATGTGAGAAATATCAACTATATTAGTAGAGAGGCGTTGAGGCAAACATGAGAAAATAAATAATCAGTGTTGGTGTAAGACAGTGCAAGTCCAAGGACTTTATTGGCATTGCCAATTTATAGCAGCTGAAGACACGGTCCTTACACCTATCTGGTCATCCTAGAGGGTACAGTCTCCTGTTGCACAAAAATGGGAGGTGCATGAGGAAAAAGCATACAAAGCCATATCTGATTGCTTGGAAAGTGCCAAAATAAACACGTCAGCAAATAGTCCGCAGACAGAGGAGGGAGGCATAGGACCTGCAGAGAAATGTCACTTGCTCCGACTTTGACTGGGATTGCTATGAAATGTCATGGGAGAAGCATCCTTTTTGGAAAGCAACATGGAGTTGTTTGATTGCACTGGCTGCAGAAGACTGCAATACAGAATATTCTGGATTTAGTTTTGGGAAATAAATATTGCTCTGGATATATGATAAACCTGAGAATGAAAACCTTAGCAAAGTTCATACAAAGCAGAGGAGCCTAGAGCAGCCACAAACCCATAGAAAAAATGGAATTGCCCTCACATCCATAAAAGTGACTTTTTGGAAGCTGTATTTTGTAAAGGCCTTTGTTGCTACCTGGTACACTGGTTACACCAGCCAAAGCCAGCCGGCCTCACTGAGGGTGGGTCCATAGCAGGATGATAAAGGAGGTGTGAGAAGATGCTTTGTGGATGGATAGATAGATGGATGAATGGATGGGAAAGAGAGAGAGACAGTAAGTAGGTAGAAAAACCTAAGTCGAGTCTTTCTGTGGTAATACATGATAAAATGACCAGATGCTTCTGGAACTATATGCCCATGTCAGTTGGGAAAAGTTGATATGTTTGACAAGAAAAAGCCTGTAGAAGACTGGAGCTCATTTCTGATAGGGCTTCCAGAGTTTATATAGAATAATAGAATGGAGAGAGTTGGAAGGGACCTTAAAGATCATCGAGTTCCAACCCCTCTGCCATGGGCGGGGACATCCCCCACCAGACCAGGTTGCTCAAAGTCCCCTCCAGCCTGGCCTTGAACACCTCCAGGGATGGGGCATCCATGGCTTCTCTGGGCAACCTGTTCCAGTGCCTCACCACCCTCACCAGTAAAGAATTTTTCTAGTATCTAATCTAAATCTCCCCTCTTTCAATTTAAAACCATTACCCCACATCCTTTATAAATAAGGACAACATCAGGCTAAAGGTATTTTCCCTTCCCTAAGCATGCCTTTACTTTGTGGAGCAGTGAGGGGACCACAGAGTGGATTAAGTATATGACTACGTGGGTGGGAGTCTTGTTCTCAAGGCTTAGGCCAAGTTTGCTGGGTTAGGTGTATGCATGAATGTTAGTGGAGCTCCTCGAGCACAGTCTGCAGATCGCAAATATCAGCAGTTCTGAAGAAGCCTGTTCGTGAGCTGCACTGAAGGATGCTGATAGCCATCAGCAGGTTCACAGAAAGTGATGCCAGTCCCTTCCTTGTTCCAAGTTCCAGACAACCACATCGAGTACCACTGTTATTTGGGGCCTTTAGCTAGGATTTTTTAAAAAAATGTTTGAAATTATAGAAATTTTTTTATCAAAATATTCTTTAGGAATATAAATCTCCTTCAAAGCCTTCTTGGAAGTTCTCCATACATACAGAAGACTTCTGAAAGGCCTTCAGAAATGAAGAATTACAGAACTGGGCACATTTTCCACAAATGCCTTTTATTTCACCAGCTGAGGCTGCTGTCTTGTCTCTTTTATTATCTGCAAAAGAAGGCATAGTAGCCATCCTAGTTAGCACACAGCTGGGTCACGGGCAGAGATCAGCATGGCTTGACAAGCCCTGCAACATATGGGAAGCTTGTTAGGCACAAGGAGGCAGTGTACTGTGACCGAGTCTGGGGTCTTGGCGAAAGCATAGCGTGCAGTGGACACGTTCTATAAAATTGATTTTCTAGTAGGGTTGGCATTTTAGAGAGGGAGGGAAAAAGAGACAGCAGCAATGTGAAACCATTGGATCACGTGCAGCCTTACCTGTGGAAAGGGAATGTGCTTATCTCAGGTTAGCAACGGGATGCACAATCCTAGGGCTGATATCAAAGGCATTTTTGTTTATTTACTTAGCCACTTGCAAAAGACGCTGGATTGTCAGCTCCAGAGGCTGAAGTCCTTTATTTATTTACTGAAAGGTGCTGCATGGACAAATGCAGCACGAGCTTCCCTGTATCGTTCTGCCAGTGTGGCTCAGCCCTCATCTGGTTTCCGTACTCATTCAGTACTTGCTAAATTAGTTACCTGGGGAGTAAACGCTGCCAACTGCCGTCGTGGTTTCTGAGATACGGAGTCCAGCCCAGTCAGAAGTTTACCAAGATAACCTCATCGCATCACATGCCAAAGAGCCACCAACAGCTGTGATACTGAAGGGCTGTGGCATTTAAATAAGGTATTGAACATGCAGAGTAATCATCATTGTGATAGAATACATCCAGATACGGGATTTAGAAATTAAAGACTTCCTAGTGTATTTTTATAGCACCGTGCATTTAGATTCAGTGGACAGATTAAATACCTGGGACACACAGCTTCATCAGGGTGTATTTCAGTGATAAATTTTGGTGGGAAGCTGGGACAGTATGGAGCCTGAAGTTACACGGAGATTGTATAGGAATGGGTTCTAGTCCTAGGTGTGTGTGCATGTGTCACAAGTGTGTCACTTGCTAAGAGTCAAAATGAGGTCAGTGCAGATGAATAAGTATATGCAAAAAGGGCAGGAAGGAAATTCATGTCAAATCAAGCTAAAAATAGGTGGCTGAGTGGATGGGAAGAATGGTGGAAGAAATGCAAACCTAAAAACTATTTTTCTGAGAAAAAAAACAGTCTCAATGAAGAAGTTAAAATGTTTTCTGAACTCAATTGAAAATAATTTAAATAGATGTGTCTTCGAAGATCAAAGGGGGGGGTTACTCTATATTTCATGTTTCGAGGTTCACAATTTCTCTGCAGCCATGAAATCAGATTGCCTGCCCGCCTGCCTTCCTTCCTTCCTTCCTTCCTTCCTTCCTTCCTTCCTTCCTTCCTTCCTTCCTTCCTTCCTTCCTCTTCTGTCTTTTCTCTCTTCTCTTTCTTTCTTTCTTTCTTTCTTTCTTTCTTTCTTTCTTTCTTTCTTTCTTTCCTTCTTTCTTTCCTTCTTTCTTTCCTTCTTTCCTTCTTTCTTTCCTTCTTTCCTTCTTTCCTCTCTTTTTCTCTCCCTTTCTCCCCTTCTCTCTTCCATTCCATTTGTGGTATTTCAGATCCACAAGGAAGGAAAAGATTCTGGCAGCTGCATTTGAAAAGTTCCAACCCAGTATCACAAGTCGTGCCATATACCTATTGCATTTGGCAATCCTGTTGACTGAACTTATTTCAACTGGCATTATATTGAGATGCAGACCTAGAACAATGTCAACAACTCACTTGACCTTATTTTGAGATAGGGCAGTAACACACCCTACTTTGCTGCTCACTGTTCAAATACAGAGTGTGAACCAGTCTGTCCCTGCAGAGTTTATAGTCCAGGGAGAGCTGCAGATTCCTCTGCAGGTGGAAAAGAGAAATAGCACTTACAGAGTGATTCTTCCACTCATTTGATTTATCTAATTTTAAGTTTAAAAAATTGTCTTCTGGGGAAGGCTGTTTCTTTCCTTCACCTGTTGCAGATGGAAAAGATGCCAAACTTCTGATAGACATCTGATTTTCAGGCCTCAGAATAAGGAGATAATGATGTTATCCCGTGTAATTTGTTCAACAGCACAGGTTATCTGGGTCATCATTGAGGAATGTTTGTGTTGCATCAAGTCTCAGGGATGGCTGTGTCAGGCAGTGATCACTGCTGGCATTGACATTGCTGGAAAGGACAGGTTACAGAGCAGTTTGAAAAATGTCTATTTCTCTTAGCCAACAGAAATCTGCAAATTTACAGTGACAATTCAAATACCAGAAGTTCTTATTTCCAACAAATATTTCCATTTTGCAGTGTTCAACTTTCTCTCCAATTTGACCTTTCTCTCAGAAAGCACACGGTGCAAAATGCAAAAATAGAGGAACCAAGAGCTTACTTAGAAACACAATTTTCCATTAACAACAGGTTTAACAAATTATATTCCATCAGCCTTAGTTGCTTTTGACAGTCGGGAAGTGATTCAGGAGCCTAAACATAGGACACAGGGTCTATCTTAGACACGCTTTGAGGCATCCAGGACGTCTGCATGAAGCTGGGGATGTGACAGCCACTTGTGAGACGTGCGTGAAAGGTGCCACATGTGCCTGAGGCTGCAGCTATGGCTGGGGAGGAACCTTCCATGACATCCAGAGCAGCATTGCACAACCTGGGTTGGGCAGCTGGTCCCCAGATCTCTATGGAGCTACAATTTCATACCATAAACCAACCAATGACTCATCTGGACAGCAATGGGTCCAGAGGAAGGGCATGAAGAGGATTAGAGGGCTGGAGAACCTCTCCTGTGAGGACAGGCTGAGAGAGCTGGGGCTGTTCAGCCTGTAGAAGACAAGGTTCTGGGGAGACCTTATAGCTCCTTCCAGTACCTAAATGGGGCCTACAGGAGAGATGGGGAAGGACTCTTTACCAGGAAGTGGAGCAATAGGACAGGGGGTAATGGTTTTAAATTGAAAGAAGGGAGATTTAGATTAGATGCTGGGAAGAAATTCTTTACTGTGAGGGTGAGATACTGGAACAGGTTGCCCAGAGAAGCCATAGATGCGCTATCCTTGGAGGTGTTCAAAGGCAGGCTGGATGGGGCTTTGAGCAACCTGGTCTAATGGGAGACACCCCTGCCCATGGCAGAGGGTTGGAACTTGATGATCTTTAAGGTCCCTTCCAACCCAAACCATTCCATGATTCTATGATTCTTTGATATTAACGAGATATCAACACCCAACAAAGAGGACAGTGACATAGTGTTTTCAAGTCTCATTCATGACACTCTTTTGGGCCCTCTTTTGGGCCCTCCTGGTTATTCTACACCAGAGCAGCCAGAAATCCCTGTGCTGGCAGCTCGGTGCCATCACCTGCAGCAAGTGCTGAGCAGCGAGGAGGTGGCTGTCGCGTCTGCAATGCCAGGTCCTACAGCGAGAGGCAGGTTGCAATCCAGACACCTGCAGCAGGAACTGCTGCTCTCCTGGGAACCCTCCTAACAAATCACACGCAGCCTCCACAAGCAAAAAAGGGAGCCTTGATGTTTGGCAACTGGATTGTGCCAGGAACACAGGGATAAAGGGAGTAATAGCTGGCAACCAGCTCCACGTACCTCTCCCTGAAGCTATAAAAAGACCAGAAGGAGTAACAATTGTTTGAATCAGCACAATTTTTTTTTTTTTCTTTTGAGTTGCAGAATCACAGAAGCAACACGGGAGAGCCACATGCTGGAGAAGGAGAGAAGATAGAAGAACATAATATAAATGGATTTTGTACTGCAGAGTTTTCTGGCCTAGAAGATTGAGGCCCTTTTCCTCCTTCCTCACTATTTAACTGCTTTGGCAATAATCTCTGTGAAAATATAAACAGTTGCCTCTTTTTTCTATAGTGACCCACCAGTTGGAGTCAGCAGAGCATTGTTTGGCTGGATTTCTGGGCTACTGCTTCATAGAATCATAGAATCATTCAGGTTGGGAGAGACCTTTGGGATCATTGAGCCCAACCATCTGCCCTACTCTACAAGTTCTCTCCTACACCAGATCTCTCAGCACCACATCTAAACCACTCTGAAACACAGTCAGGGATGGGGACTCCACCACCTCCCTGGGCAGCTGATTCCAGTGCCTGACAACTTACCCTCTTCTGAGGAAAGCGAGGGTTTAACCCTATTGCACAAGGTTTGATGTAACAACCAGAACATGGGGTATGAACCACCTGAACTTAAATTGCAATGTGACAGCAAATGGATCTGTTATCAGAATTGGCTATCTTCTCTCCTCCCTATTTTTTTACAGCTTAGTGAGCAAGGTTTAAGAAGGTTTATGAGGAAGACTTTTTTTAATTCTATCTGCTTTAGTAGAATTATTACACACAGGTTAAACCAAAGTACATAGGACAGTACATGTACTGAACAGTGTGTACCCAGCTGCATTGCTGACATGGATCACTGAGCTACAGAATCACAGAATGCTACGGGGTTGAAAGGGACCTCAGGAGATCATCTAGTCCAACCCCCCTGCCAAAGCAGGTCCACATAGAGCAGGTTGCACAGGAACGTGTCCAGGCGAGTTTTGAATGTCTCCAGAGTCAGAGATTCCACCACCTCTCTGGGCAGACTGTTCCAGTGCTCTGCCACCCTCAAAGTAAAGAAATTCCTCCTCATGTTTAGATGGAACTTCCTATGTACAAGTTTGTGCCCATTACCTCTTCTCCTCTCACTGGGCACCACTGTTCACCACTGAAAAAAGACTGTCCCCGTCCTCCTGACACCCACCCTTTAAGTATTTATAGGTGTTGATCAGATACCCCTTCAGTCTTCTCTTCTCCAAATTAAAAAGACACAAGTCCCTCAACCTTTCCTCATCAGAGATGGTCTAGACCCCTAATCATCTTTGTAGTCCTCTGCTGCACCCTCTCCAGTGGTTCTCTTCTTGAACTGGGTAGCCCAGGACTGGACACAGTACTCCAGATGGAGCCTCACCAGAGTAGAGGGGCAGGATAACCTCCCTCCACCTGATGGCCCAAGACCAGCCCAGTACAGACAGCTCCAGAATATTTTTTTATCCCTTTACTTCTAGGCTACCCATTTTGGACCCGAATTTCTGCTGGCATTGTACATTTACCTCAGCGAAGAATTTGGCCTTCACATTGCAGAGGGACAAATGACATCTCAGTATTGTGTTTGTGTTGAATTGGTTTTTTAGGGCTTTTTTCTTTCTTTCTTTCTTTTTGCTCCAGTGATTCATTTATGAAAAAGATGATGAGATTCAGCCTTCTGATGGTATTTCCATTACCCAGGAATTGAAGTACTCTGAGCAGGCCAGGACTTGCATAAAGATAAACACACGTACCCAAAGTGGACGCAAATGCTCTAAATACAGAAAAATATTACAACTTGTGCCCCATGCATCTTACCCAGCAGACCTTCTGCTGGGGATTTATGGCTGTTGTCACAAGACTTTCTTCTCTGGTCTGGCTTTTCTTGAAAGAAAGCTTTTTCCAAAACTAAATTAATTAAATTCATAGAGAGTGTTAAAGTGAAAATATTGTCCATACAGATAGGCACGTATATATACATGCATACACGTATAATTAGCATATACCCATATATATGCATGCATATATCTATAATTAGTTTTTTACAGACATTTGAACTAAGTCCAGCAGATTAGATTATTTGATAATTAGTTTGTTTTGAGTTTGGATCTCCAGGGTAGACGCTAGACTCCAAATAACATAATTAGTTTGTGAAAGGGCACCAGCTTCCCAGCAGTTCTCTGTCATTTTCTCAAATGTGCTTCCTAAGAGGCGTGTGGAGATCTTCCATTCCAAATGAATTCAAAGCCATGTGTCAGTTGCCAAACATATTATAAAAAATAAGGGAATTTCGTGCACCAATCTTTGTGAGGGTAATCTGCTTACACAATTTCTTTACTCTTAGCTCAATTTTTTCCAGTCTTTGTGGTGCAGCAGGAAAAAAAAAAGATCATATTTTATTCTAGTTATGAAATTTTAGCTCTATATTATTTGAGATTTTAGAAGTAGTTCGAAGTGCTTGTAGCCAGAACGTGGGCCAAAATGTTTTGTCGTGAGTGAATTTCTGCTGCTTCAGAAAAAGTGATCATACCTTCATAACTAGCAATGATCTTATGTCTTATATCTTCAGAGGAAACTTGGTCTCTTGTGGCCATGCTAGAAAAGTGATACATTTTCGATTTGTTCTATAAGCAGAATTTCGGTTGCCCTGGCTTTCTCTTTTGCTGCATAATAAATAAGGAGTGTTGTTCCAGTTTTATTTTTCCTATTCATCAATAAGAAATCTCATTCTCATCTGGAGCAGAGACGCTTCAGATGCTTTACTAACATTTTATTGTCTGCCTCGGTAACAAATGCGCTGTCTATCTGGAAACACTGTGGCTTCCATTAGACCCTTCTATTCATTTGACTCAAGTGGACAATAAAACATGCTGAATGACAGCGTGTCACTGATGACTAGAGAGCTTTAAAGAAAAGCCATTTGGCCTCCTGCCTTTTCATTGGTTTTCCTATATCTGAGTGTGGCCCCTACCATTGTATTTTAATGGAGGCCTGGTCTTGTTGATATATTTCTATTAATTTTTAGTGATTAGCCCAGTGGAAAGCCTTGCCAGTTAAACCTCACTGCATTTTTTTTTTCCAAAGGGGAAAGTGGGTACCAAGATTTTAAAGATTAGTAAGTACCCTGCAATTGGGAAATGTTGGTTAAATGTATTTTTGGTAAATTATTCTGCAGTACTTGAAAAACAGTGGAAAACTGGGTGAGGTTCTTTAAAGAAAAGTATATACATGTCCCTCTGCTCTGGGCATAGACGGAAGAGATGAGCAAGAGTCGGTGCTAAAAATGGAGAGTCTGTGACTCATATGAGGGATATGAATTGGTGGGATATCTGGTGTGGTAACAACAGACATTTCTTCCAGTCAAGTTGGAACTTACTTCTCAGTCAGAGAAGCCTGGTGCAAAGCCAGCCCCACTTACGTCTCTGTTTGGCTTACACAGTGCATAGGTCTCACGTGCTCCACAGGGATGAGGTGTTGTTTACAATTACATTTATCTATTTTTTTAGTGCTCTTAGTCAAGCAGAAGTATAAGCAACTGTAATTCCCTTCTCTACTAGACAAGACACTTCAGCAACTTCTGCCTGAGAACCATCTGGTTTTCTGGAGTCCATCAGAGGCCTCTTATCCTGATGGATGAGCTAGACCTTCAGATGCCCTTCAGATACTAGATAGCAATTCACAAATTACCCAGGAAATATTTTTTTCTTTCTGAACTAGGAGTTTTTTCCTGTTTATTCCATATTTCTTCTATGGGGAAGGAATATTCCAAAGTGTACTGTAAATACTGCCTCTCTTACATTTTTTTCCTTAATTAGAAAGTGGCTGTAACTGGGATGCACTGGACTTCTTTCAAGACGTTGGTTTTTGAAATCTTTGAGGGTTTTCATGTGTGCTGTTTTTATGGTGGGAGGCCTAACACAACGTTATTCCAGAGACACGCAGTGCTGCAGAAAGCACATCCCTCATGATCTGTGTGATGCCCTGCCTGGTGAGCAGCCCTGCAGAGCCCAGCCTTTACCTCATGGGGATCTGCAGTCTATGGGACAGCAAAGCTCTTTGGGAGAGGCAGCAGCTTTTCATTACGTGTGAGCTCAAGACATCTAGAAGACATCAAGACATCAAGACATAATTGTGACATCTAGAAGCCACCGCAACATTTCCTGGCCCAGACTGGGTGAATTTCTGTTGTAAGAAGTCATTGCTTCCCCAAATGACCTCTGTGAAACTAGTGCAATGTGGGCCACAATAAACAATAATGACAGAAATAATAACAATGCATTTCTGTGGCTGCCTCCCTTTTCTATTACGTGGGAGACATTCAGGTGCTACGAGATGAATACGATATCAAATATAGATGTGTTGTATTGGAAAGTAGCAATAGTGGTGATGCACACGAGGTAACTAAATGAACTATCTTGGAGAGTGATGACAGTGTCTGCTCAGGGTGTTAGATCTCTCCGCCACTTAAAAGTTATGTACACTATTTGCAACACCCTCTTGGTGGAGTAGGGATTTATTTCTGTTGCTCCACATCCAAGTAGATGTTAAATATGACGTCACGCAGTCCAGCTCCATCTCTGGGTGAAGGTATGGGTGGAAAGACATACAGGACTTTCTTCTGTGACATTCCCATCTATGGATACATATGAATTGATAACCTTTTGTAATGCCCACAATTTTCTCTAGTTCTAATTTTTATTGTGCCTGCAGCCTGAAAGATGATAAGACTTATTCATAGAATTCACACTCCGGTGGTTTGATAAATATATAACAGGCTGAAAAGGAGTTTCTTGGTGCAGTGCATGTTATTCATCAGGTTTTCCTTGGGTTTGGTCCTAAGGTTTATTCTTTTTTAATTTTTTTTTTTTTTAATGGACATTTGTGGCTGACTTCTCTGATCTTCTTCCTCCCAATAGCCACAAGGAAAAATAGCACTTGGGACAACTAAAACTAAATATGGCGTGACGAAAAATATGTTTATATACCTTTATTATATTATCTCTTATTCTCTATCTGACAAATGAGGAGGCAAGAATATTGTAAAGTGATATTCTATAGCAGGCAGAATGCTTATCAGTTATTTTCCTTTGACCTTCTGCCTCAGAAAATTAATTCACTTGAGCTGTTCGTACACTAGAACATTAGGGAAAAAATAATGTTAGCACTAGTGAATATAATCTCTGCAGGAAAGCTGGGCAATTATTCAATGGTCTAATCTTATCTCTTGTTTCATTTTTATATGGCAAGTCTACATTTAAAGTATTAGATATACTGTGCTTCTGCTCAGTGCCATCAAACCCCAGTAAATAAATGCTGCTAAGTGCCACCATGAGTGAAGGAGCTTATAATGAGAAGTGTGAGTAGACATGTGTGCCATTCATCATTCTGTTCAGTCCGATATTGGGGCTCTTTTTATCAGCAGTATTCCGAGCAGTGTCATCACCTCTGGTATAAATCTTCTGTCAGTGTCTGCCGTCCCCGTGCCCTATTAAACCCATGCTCTCACATAATCACCGAATGACCTTTGGATGTCTTTCATTAACCTGTGACCTGAACCCCGCTGGCTTCTTGTTGGTAGGTAAATCTATAACATGACATTTGCTTATGACTCAACCTTTATCCTTCCTTAATAGTCATGCCTTTCAATTTTTTTCCCTTCTTGTTGTTGTTGTTCTGGAGCAAAAAGATAGTTACAATCTTAAAGCACAGCTCGGGTTTCAAAGGTTGGGACACAATATTCACCCGTGTGTCTCCTAATAGACTTTCTATTTTTCCACTGCTGCTTACTGAATCTTATCAATTGCACATTGATGCAGGATGGCAGCCTCACCAATACTATTTTTTGTTCCTGAGGGGAGTTTGTTTTCTCTCAGATATTTTCTCCTTGCTCTGTTCCCCTAATCAGGGATTAGGGATCGATTAATTAAAATTAAATTGTGCAGCTGTGCCACAGCTCAGCTTCAAATTTCTGGTGCTGGAGATGAGGGTAGCTATCCCACAGCAATAATAATGATACTAATAAAAATAATGCGAGTTTTTGTTCTGGTGAGGATCAAGTGGGCTGGAAAGCAGTTCCTTCGCTGCGCAGTGTTGCCGATGTCTTACTGCAAAGCCTTGGTCAAGCTACTTGCTTTTCCTATGACTCATTTACCTCACTTGTAAAACAGGCCATGGTAAAACTGTACTCCGCAGAATAAAACATGAAAAATGGCTTCTATTTACCTCTCGTGTGCTTGGGAACCAGACTGATACTCTTATTAACCCTGCTCAGCTAAGTGTGTATACAGAGCCAAGAGCGCACTGAATTATATTTCTCCTCCTTCAGCCCTACCTCCCCCCTGTGAATGTGCCCCTAATTACAGTTAACTGTAATTAGTACCAATTAACTAAAATTCTTAGCAGTTTTATTCCTGCAAACCCATTGACGAAAGGGGCTCTCAGCAGCGAAAAATAAGCAGTTAGGATTTGTGTGGGTGCTGGAAGCATGGATTCAGGGATCATGGAAAATTGAGGGACTGGCTGGTGGTCCCTTGGCGAGGGGCTGCGGGAATGGGCTCTGAGTCTGGGCAGGGAAATGGGAAAGGGGAGATGGATACGGCCCCGGAGGAAACCAGGGAACACCAACAGCAGTTATTCACCATGAGGGAGGTTGTTGGGGGGAGAAAGGGGTGGGTAGGTCTGAAGGGGGTCTGACTGTGAGGTGCTGGGGTCCTGATTAGGTCTTTTGAATTAGCCACAGCAAAGAACAGGGGGATTCCTGCAGGAAAATTGAGACAAAAATCAGAGTGGAGGTACATGGAATGGCTTTTGCATGTTTTGCTAAGGTATATAAATGATCCAGAACAAATGTCCAAATAAGAACAGATTGGATGACATTTTCTTCACAAGTTTATGTATACCTTTAATAACAGCATGTGTGTATTTATAATAATTTTAACTCCCTTGTGTAAGAACAACAGTGTTTCCTGAACCACATAATGCACATACACCCATTTCATCTATATCTTGACGATTTTGCTATCTGGAAAGCTAAAGCAAAACGCCAGTACTTTGTTGCTCAGTTTTCCTCTCTGCATTTCTTTTTACTGTGTTCAGGAACGGCAACTAGGTTATTCTTCTCTTTCTGGTTGCCAAAGGACCTGTTTTCTCACAACTGGAGGGCCCATCTCAGCTTGTTCCCCAGAACCGTCAAAACAGGGAACATTTCAAGGAATTGGGAATGGACAGATAAGCAGAGAGTCTTTAATTTACTGTGTTTTGATACAGCATTCCTCCCTGGTTTTATCGATGTTGTCCATTTAACTGCTTTCTTTCTCTTTTTCTCTATGCTTGGGCAGGTGTCTTTTGATATCAAAGAAGGGCAAAACCCCCCAGTTTTCTTACTTTGTGCTTTGTGAAATACCTGGGGAAAGGTACGTGGGTAGCAGAGGAAAATAACAAACCATGGGTGTCAACACATTGCCATCCCTGGTGTCAGGCACTCAATATACAATTCCTGCCCTCTGGCCAAAACAGTCCTTGTGCTACCTCTCTGGAAAAGGAGGATGTTCTAGGCATCAGCCATCTCCACTACAAGGTCTGGAATATCCTGTGAATGACTTGGACATTGCCTGGAACATCAGCTTCCTTGTGGTGTCTGAACTCTGGATACAGGAGGTATCGAGGGATGTGGGTGCCGCCCTTCGATGGGGAGCAGAAGTGACAGAGTTGGCATCTGCTTCATCCTTAGAATCATCTTCCTCATTTTCAGGGTGGAATTTGGCAACCTCTGGAAGAAAAGTGGATTTGGGGGAGAAAAATACAGCACAAAGACCCTGTCCCTCAGATGGCTCAGTCCCACAGATCTGAGTGGGCTTTTGATCTGCCATGGCAAAGGAGAAGATTTTCAACTGATGACAAGTGAGAGGACTTGGGATGATGGCAGCAAAGAAACACAAACGGGTGGTTAATTGTGTGACCCACAGGGAGCACTGGAAGACATTAATGGGCTTAAAGAGGCCATATTTCCATAAATGACCATTAGTCTTCTGCAAATGTTCCTTGAAATGTAAAGGAATGATTTTCCCTCTCCAATTAATCATGCTAGAAATCCTCCTTCGTGTAATCTTGAAAACACGGGAGAGGACTTAGTATCAGCAAATGTTGCCAGATGTACAAAATGGCAGAGTAATGTGTTGTATAAAATGATTTTGGGTGGCAGAAACTGGATAGGGAGCCAAGAAACTGCACCAACGTTTGAGCTCTTCTGCAGGAGGCGTTGCCAGCCTCAGGAGGGAGCAGTGGATAATTTATAGGTTAACATTTTCTTTTTATGTGAATAGCATTTTTTCTCATTTATAGTTAATTAGGTTAAGCATGCATGGGGAGCGAGGGAGGAAAGACTTTCAGAGAGAATCTAAACGATTAGTAATTTGAATGAAGTAAAAGAATCTGCTAAAAGATGTAGCTCCGGAATTAAATATGTTGCTATAACAAGTGTAAGTATCAGATAGGAATTTTAAAGGTTCTCACATTAATTATAGCAGCAGCATAAAAAGAGGCAGAGCGTATTTACAGATTTGGCACGTGGATTCTTTTCACAAGTAGCTGCTGCCTCAATTCACTGCAGGAAGAGAAGCTGTTTTGGTCCCACCGTTTCATGGGTTTGTGTCTTTCACACACATTTCTCTTCTCAGGGGTTTTGGCTCACATACAGGATCAGTTAAGGTGAGCTACAAAATAAAATGAACACTGATTTAATAACCAAGTTTCTTCAAAATTTTTATCCTATATGGAATTATAGAACTGTTTAGGTTGGAAGAGATCTTTAAGATCATCGAGTCTAACCATTAACCTAACACTGCCAAAACCACCACTACACCACATCCCTCAGCACCACATACACCTGCTGAACACCTCCAGGGATGCTGAATCCACCACTGCCCTGGGCAGCCCGTTCCAATGTTTTATAACCTTTCCAGCGAAGGTTTTTTTCCTCATATACATCCTAAACCTCCCCTGGGGCAACTTGAGGCCATTTCTTCTTGTCCTGTCACCTGTGACTTGGGAGAAGAGACCAACTTCCCCCTCCCAACACCCTCCTTTCAGGGAGATGTAGAGGGCGAGGAGGTCTCCCCTCAGCCTCCTTTTCTCCAGGCTGAACAACCCCAGTTCTCTCGGCTGCTCCTCATAAGACTTGAGCTCCAGACCCCTCACCAGCTTTATTGCCCTTCTCTGGACCCACTCCAGCACCTCAGTGCTCTCCTGTAGTGATGGGCCCAAAACTGGACACGGGGTTCAATGGTGGGGCCTCATNACTGTGTAATTGTTGGAAATGCTCAGAACAGCTTCTCACTCATTTTCAATTCCCTCTAGAGATTACCCTTAGGTGTTGTGCAGCAAGTTATAGGCTGCTCTTGTAGGGTAGGATTGAAAGGACATTGTAGAGAGGTTGGTGCTGGTCTCTTCTCAAGGGCAATTAGCGATAGAATGAGAGGGAATGGCTGCAAGATGCAGTAGGGTAGGGTTAGGCTGGACATTAGGAAAGAATTCTTCCCAGAAGGAGTGGTCAGTCACTGGAATGGGCTGCCCAGGGAGGTGGTGGGGTCACCATCCCTGAATGTGTTTCAGAGTGGTTTAGATGTGGTGTTGGGGGATCTGGTGTACGGGAGAACTTTGTAGAGTAGGGCTGATGGTTGGACTTGATGATCCCAAGGGTCTCTTCCAACCTCAATGATTCTATGATTCTATGATTTATTTGCACAAGGGCTCATCTGTTGCTCCTGTGATCATTGGGTGGTATTTTAACCCACTCCCTGGCCTGTGTGCTCAGCCCACCAGCTCTTTTGAGCAAAGGTTCACTGAAGCTGTGTCTGGTGCAGCAGGAGGTGAGTTGAGGCATTTTTGGTATCATCCAGATCCCCCAGAGCTGCTCAAAGAAGGCACTACATAGAGCTGTGCTGAAACAGCTCTATGCACTGCTCCCTGCAGAGCAGCACTAGATCTGGAAAGGCACCACAAGCTCTGCCATACCTAATTGCTGCACCTCTAAGCATGTCCACAGCTCTCCATGGAGTCATTCCAGCACAGCTAGGACCCTCTGCTTATGCGTTGGTTCCTACACATGGCAGGAAGGGCCACAGCAGGAGGATCCAGATGAGGAACAACAAGACTATTCCTTTCCTAATGTCCCTTCTGCTTAGAGAGTCAGGCCACTTCACAGGAGACAGCTTTGGGGTTAGGTGGGTGGACAGTGGGCAGCTGCTGTTCTATTTATCCCAGCAGCATCAAGTGTCTTCTGTCTTGGTCTGAGAGAAGAAGAAAGGCAGACACAGTATTTTGTCACTGGTAAAAACTGCCATATCCAAGGTGAGGGGTTGAGAAGGAATAAGAAGTTTTCTTGTGACATCTCTTCCTTTCAAGACCTGGACCCCACTGTCTGGTGGAACACTTCTAGGACCAACTGGTGTTCCCATCTTTGGGAAGGGCTCCTTTCCTTGCACCCAGGCTGTGTCTCTTCCCCACTCCCCATACCTGAGTGCCAGGGCAGTGGGAGGCACTGGGCTGCAGTAAGGTTCTGCCTGGAGAACTGCCCAGCTCCACACAGCTTCCTCCCTCTCCTTGTGGTGTCAGTCCTGCACCAGTGGATGCACCAAGCCTTGGCTCGTAGTAGTGTTCCCTTGAGAAATAACGATTTCACTGAAAGAAGTTGCCAGTATGTTAAAAAATGTAAGAAGGGCAGCATTTTTCAGGCAAACTCTTGCTGTCTATATGGATAACGAGCTGTTTGCTGTTAGTTTCCTTCTTTCTAGGGTGGGAGGCAAAGAAGGAGAACTGGGCTTAGAGCTGAATGGACGGTTGTGAGAATTCCTCTTCGCTCACAAGCGAGCAGCTTGCAGACATCGGGAGTGAGGCTTCGTTACACCTCTAATTTTTTTCTTCCTTTGGGCAGGTGGCCTAACAGCCCAACAGCTGATCCGACCTTTTGAATTTAATTTTAATTGAACGCACTGCTAGGGATGCCTTAAATTGACTCTTTTTGTTTGAATTTCCTGAGGGAGTTTTCCCCAAGACCTCTACCCCGGTGATAACTTATTCTGGCCAATGGAGCCAGTGTGCATTTATTGTATATCTCTCTGTCCCTTCTCTGGCTTCTGCTACCACGAACACTGCGGTTGCTGATGACTCGAAAATTACTCGAGTGTGAACTGTTTCACTGTCTGTCACTTTCCTCATTAGGCTACTGAGAAAATGTATCTACGACTCTGTCACACACAGCCCTCATTAGGTTAGCAGCACATTGAGATCATTGCCTTTTTTAAAGATGGCTGCAGGAAAAGGGCTGGGTAGTTTGATGCTCCTTAGTAATAAGTGGAAGCAGCAAAACTAGGGCTCAGTGCACTCTCCTCTGAAATAATTGCATTGTTTGCAGAGCCTGATCAATGGAATGAAGTGGTACTGCTGGGGAAGTCGGATGGCAGTGCATAATCCTATTTCTTACCTCTTACTCTGAGCGTAAGGGGCAGAAGATGCTTGAGGTAAGACTGATTCCTTGTGCAAAAGAGATTTAGGACAGGAACACTACCCATTTTTTGGCACCTGCTTCTCCTTGTGCCTGTTAAACTGGAGGAACTCTATCGAAGGCAGTGTATTTTATTTTGTGTGTCAGGAAGAGCAAATTCAGGTCTGCCAGCTCCAGCTCTGACTGGTAGCAATGAGGGCTACTGGTGTGTTCCTAATTCCTACCTGGAGCAGTTAGCCAAAGCTGCACTAATCAATATGGAACTGTTTTAGCCATTCCCAGAAGGCTGGATTTCGATACCGTCACTGCCAGATGTCCACCCTGTTTCTGCTAGAAACGATGTGCTAAATGACCACATGCCTTCTGCCTAACTGGTGCTACTTTCTTTTTAGTTCACTACTTCTTTTCCTAAGCACGGACTGCTGCTGCCTCCCACATGGGCATTTCTTCTGAAATTGGCCCATGAATTCCTATATGCTCTAGAAAGACAGGGAACTATTTTCATGCCTGGATTTCTTTATTTGAAGAAAGAAAAAGCAAAAAGAAGCGCAACAACAGTAGCAATATTAGGTACTGCTGAGCTGCAATGTGCTTCAACCACCGGAGCAGCTCCATGGTCCTACTTGCAGTAGGGTCACAGCATTGAACGGGACCATTGTACTGGCAGGAAATGCTACTGGCTTTGCTGGAAAGGGTGCTGCTGAAAATCACTGTACAGCGAGTCTGATGTGGCTGTTCCATTGCTTGCTTTGGTGCGGTCCACTGGTGCACCAGTTTGTCTAGCTTACTTAATCAAGTAGATGTTGTTGGTGTTGGTAGGTGCAGGTTTGCATGTCATAACCAAACATAAAATTGCTCAGAAAAGTAATTTTGCCTGAAGAGTTTCTTTGATGCTTTCATTAAAATCTATTTCTACTGATTTTTCCTTCTGTATAGTGATCCCAAAGACACGAAGGCGGTTTAGACAAGAGGTTTTGCAACCACTGAATCCTGGTAGAAATGTGTAGGACAATGTCTGGTTGCCACATCAGATCTGTGGTGCTGATGATCCATCTCTGTTCTGCCACGTAAAGGTTCATTCGTTAGCACCGGTGCAGAGGATCAGTGATGTGCTGTAGTTGATTAAGTGCAGAGCAGATATGTATCCCCTAAGGATAAGAAGATGAAAAAACCTTATGGCCTTTTTGCTTATTTAAAGTTGATACCCAACTCCAAGTTAAATTGGATATCAAGTACTTGACTGGCTTCGCGTATATTCTCCTCAATACATACGATTCTTCTCATTATCTGCATTTACAAATTCAAAGGCAATTAGCCCTGAAATAGTTAGAAATGCAGCGAAAGAAATGTTTGAATTTTTATTTCCCATAAAGTTCGTATTTTCTTTTTAATTTAAGTGGGACTTTAATTTCTTTAGAAGAACAGAAGACAAATGTTAACAAAAAAAGAAAGTCTCCCATCAGACTGGAGGCTGAAAAGGACCGTTATCATGAAATATTTACTTCCTAGGCTGATGTTTCAAATATTTTTTGAGAGGCTGAGTCTATACTGACAGGTAGAAAGCAGCCCCTGACCTCTCATCCATGCGGTGAGACCGACAGTGCTGGGATGGCTGGGCTCTGGTCTTTTGGTTCTTCTTTTTCTCTGGGCAGCTGAAGCTGAGGCTGTGTGTAACACTGAGGATTTCTAGAGGGTGGTCTGGTTTGTCTGCTCAATGCCAGCCTGCACCGCTGGAAAGCGCTGACATCCTGCAGTGCACTATCTGCTGTGTCCAGCCCATCCTGGGGGCAGACTGGCAGGCAGCTGCCTCTACAGTCACTAGTAGGAGCTCAAGTTTTAATATGAACGAAGTTTTGGAGCTACCTGTACAGGACCATCTGTGTTCAAGTGAATGTCAAGGAGCCTGTGAGTTCAAGAAAAGGCTCAAGCTCACATTTAAAATGTAATCCTGGTGTAGCCCACGTGAAATAAGCCATTCCAATTCCAAAGGAATAGATGTCCTCATGTTAAGAATTAGCACACTGAGACGGGTCAGCTCTTAAAATCCAGTCACTGAGCATCCATAGGATAGGAGTCAATTTAAAGGATTTTGCTCCTTTATGTCAGAATTGTGCCACTTTGGTCAACAGGAAAGGTTAAGTTGTGACCGCAGTGCCTGGTTAGGGGAGTACCTCTCAGAACCTCTCTCCAGCTCTCTTGGCCATCAGTGTGTTCCTGGAATCATAGAATGGTTTGGGTTGGAAGGGACCTTAAAGATCATCAAGTTCCAACCCCTCTGCCATGAGCAGGGGTGTCTCCCACCGGACACCCCTGGTTGCTCAAAGCTCCATCCAGCCTGGCCTTGGGATGGGCCTTCCAGGGATGGGACATAATATTCTCTGAAGACCAGACCACACACCCCTGTGCTCAAACCCGAGTGGTGCTTCACACGGCTCGTCCCAGCTCACCAGGTTGAATCACAGGTTCACACTCTGCATGAACTTCATAATTGCCTTCAGTTTTATATTAGCAATTAGGTTTCCTTTCTACACATAACTCGGCTTCAGACACACCAACTTTTCAGGAAAATAACACATTTACAGCAATATTACTTAATTCATCCAACTTGTTGGTTGTGCCTTATTAATGCCTAGGTACAAGACTGGGGGTTTTTTTGTTCAGTCTGACGGGGATGTGTGGAGTCTCACTGAGCAATTAGTATAAAAAAAGCTATCCTGGGGAGACAGCGTTAATACCAACAGTATCCAAGCCCAAACCTGTAAATCTTCAACATGTCTGGAATTTTGCAGGTTTTTTTGTTCATTAAAGGACAAGTTATTAACAATCTTCCCCAAAATACATATCAGTTTTAATAAAAAGACTAATAGCTTTTTCTTAAAATTGTCACAAATTAATTTTTAATAATTGTCATTTGAAGTAAAGGTATAATGTCATATTCCAAGAGATCAGTGTCCTGTTTAACAGATGATCCTTCAAGAATTGTCAGGTTTTGTTGTTTGTGCAGTGGGGTTGGTTTTTTTTAGAACATTTTCATAAAGAGGTCCCTTTTCCCAAAGCATCATTATCACAGGACTTTCCATTTGGACTTGGCATCAGTTGGTGGCATCAGCTTCTTCTTCTTTTTGTGAGAGCTGGTGGGAGCCCAAACTCAATTATTGGTTTTGCAATATGTGTAAACTATGCAATACCTTCTGCAGTAGGGAAAAAATAACAGCCATGCATGAAGACATACATGTAACACGGCCTCAACTAGGATCTCACTAGCGTGCATATAACCTGCTTTATAGAACCATATCTTAACCAGGCTAAGGGCTTAATTATTATTGATTAGTTCTGCCCACTGTTCCAATATCAGTTGTTACTGAAATAATCTCTGTGTCCCTCATTAAACATGTGTCTGTTTCCATGGGGATGCATTTTTAAATAAGAAGTGCTATTTGAATATTATTGGTTTCACTGGTTGTTCAGGCACTTGGTGCTGCGGTCGCCCAATCTGTCATAGTTAATCAACTCTCATCTCTTAACACTGGCTGCAGTTATCAATGAGTTGAGGATTAATATTCTGGGCGAAGCAGATGATAAATCATTTGTATATAATTAGTGTACAGCAAGGTTACAGCTGACATGAATTTTTATCTTAATTATGAGAGAAATTTGTTCCATTAATTTAATTTAGTTTGCATGAGTGGCTAGACACCTAACAAAGTTAATCTTACACCTGTCATTACAACATTAAGGAGAGTCTCATTTTCAAGCTGCAGACACAGATACTCCAGCATATAAGGATAATGTTGCTCATTCTGATGTGAAAATAGATGATCGTAGACAGAAGATATAGAGCCTACTCTTTTTAAAGTCTTCCCAAAGGATTTATGGGTGAATATTAGAGAGATTCAAACCCGGCTGCCACTGCACTGAGTAGACTAATTTTCCTTCAGCCTTCCCTCCGTACTCCCTCATGAAAGAAGCGTGCCGTACTCGCAAACAAAGGGAGAGATTTTCCCCTCCTTTTTATAGATAGGTATTTTAATTACTTTAACTGTATACATAGAGTCAAGATGTGACAATGCCACAGCACTTGTATGACATGATATCTGCATTAATGGCGACGGCTGAGGAAATCTGCGCTGCCTGCAACCCAGCCTTCAGATTTACGTGAAAAAGAATTATTCATAACTTCATCTGCTACACAAATGGCAATTATGCAGGCATTTCTGAGGTTTCAGCGCACTGAGTAAACCTAAATTCTGTGTTAATTATCCAGGCAATTATCAAGTCTGATAAATCATACGTGATTGATAGATAAGGTGGGGCTGTTTGGGTAAGAGGATATGGTGTTAGTTATTTTGCTGGTAATTAACCAAGCACCGAAATGAAAGAAGACTATTTGTGGCATCCCTTATAAAAATGTTTATCTTTATAGATTTGTTGATTATAGTTATTTTATTCTGGTAGGATGACTTCGGAAAAAGAAAAGCCAATACTCGAGTCCTTTTACAGCTAATGAGATGAGACTGAACACGGCAGAGACAGAAATATAACTGAAAATTGCATTCTGCACCAGCTCAAGCCCAAATACGTATTTGTAATACAAGCCACAGTCTCCTTCACATTTGCAGCATAAAAACAACCCTCAAACAGAAACATTAATTGAACAGTAACTCAGATTAATGTTTTGTGATATTAGTTCACAATTATTACTCTCAGCTAGGGTCAAGAAGTATATAGTTGGATATTCACAAAGAAATGACTGATTTAAAAACAAAGAGCTCTAATGGAATTCAATAGTGCTTTTCAGTCATTCCAGTTGGCATCTCTATTACCTGAAATGATTCACAGTCCATTATGGGAGCTTCCATGCTAATAGAATGTCTATCTTCTGTAATACAGACACATCAGGGCACTAACTGAGAATCTGTCACAATGAATTTCATCTAGATTTCACTTCATCTCTTCATGGACTGTAAAATTTGCTCTTGTACAAAGCCTAAATTTACTGTGGGTAATTGAGAGAGATCTATAGATGCAGCACACGGCAGAAAGCGGTTTTCCAAAGATCTATTGTAAATTGTGCAGATTTGGTTCAGCTGGGGAAAGATTATGAAATGCGGGACACCGGCCTCTGCTAATTAATGTTTCTGGTGAGCTCTGAAAATATTTTGAATGGATCACGGTGAATAGAAAGCAAAACCAGCAGCCTGGTTGAAGTGTTTCTCTTGCAGCTAGAAAGGCAATGAAAAAGCTTTGGAAATTTAAGAAACCCCAAAAAGAGGTAGGCAAAGGAGTGAAAGTAGGCTCCATTACCCCTTGTAAGACTTATGGATCGTATTGAGTAGACCTATGATATTTTTTATCTGTCTTGTGTTTACATAGTGTAAAGTGGGATATTGCCCACTTAATCTGACTTCCCCCAGTTCTTCAGAAAGTCCCCCCGACGGAGGGCTGGCAACTCCATTTCTATTTTTGCGACTGCGATTCTTCACCCTGACTGAAAGCGTTGCTGTTAAGTTCTATGCATGGTCTGATGATAAAAAATTAAAATAACATTTAATGCATAGCACATTTTCTTCCCCCAGCTGAATACTTACTGCTCTGCTCATGAAATAGAAGCGGGGAGCATTTTCAACCCTTTCTGTCATTGCCTTTTTTTTTTTTTTTTTTAATATGACTTGTTTCCATTAAAAGCTAAATGAAACCTTTGGTATCCTTACTGATCACAGACTTTAATATTTGTTAGCCAATTACAATTGTGATACATTCTATAGCTTTTTTTCCTAAGCCACAAACAGAATAATAGCATCACGCTCCGCTGCAAGTGAAGTGATCTCAGCCTTTACATTAGGAGGAAATCAGAATGGTATGACTGCAGTTCATTACTGAAATAGGTAACTGATGAACTGAAAAGACAAAGGGCATTGTTAAATGAAATGTCATTATTAGAGCTGCTCATGTTTAACAAATGTACTGTAAGTTAATTCAGTGGTGTTTCCTCCAAAGTTCTCTGTAGGACGTTCACCATTTGTGCTTACGTTCTTTACGTGTTGGAGGTGTTTTTATTCTTTTTGTGGAAACAGTGCTAAGTCTTAAATAAACACCAGTTAAACCGTTGCAAAAATGGATAGATCAACTTTTGTCCAAGGTTTACCTCCAGAGCTATTGCTCACCCAGTGATCTCTGAAAGACAAGCCTTTTTGAATGGCTTTAAATGTTTATTTATATTATATTTGAATAAATGCCTTGTTTTCCTTGAAGGAAAATTCTGAGTTTCATGGGAAAAAGATTTAGTCTTTAGGCTCCGGTTCAGCAATCTATGACTATGCAACAAAGCACTTTGGCACGTGTTTAATGTCAGGACCTGAAGTATCTGTTTTAATATGTTGCTGAATTGGGGCCTTAAAGCACAAGCAGAATCTTGGACCTCATATTTTAAGAGCTGTGTAAAAGTGGTGCTCTGATATTAAATAAAAAACATATCATACTTTCAGCATCTGTGGGAAACTGTTTGCATTGCCCCAGAGGTGATAAAAATAATTTATGGACCTCTGTATTTTTCACAACAAGGAAATGACCTCACCTTTGGCAATCCGAGGTAGTTAGTGAAGCTTTTCTGCTACATTTATGGATTTACTTGAGCTACATATTCTTTGACCTGCATTTTAGATTTATTGGCAGATACATAAGTCAGAGTAAATAACCTAAAAAGCAATTGATGCTGTGTGCATTTTGTGCATGGGCTGATTGACAGATTAAGAAGGGCTGCTTCTCCACAAGTGATTGAAACTTGTGCCCTTGCTTGTTATAAATATGTCTAGTGGGGTGTCATGTGCATTTTTTAACCAAAAATCCTAATAGAACTGGAAGATGAAAAGCGTATTCAGACTCTAATATGCTCAAATATGAGCTTGGAAAGAAAATACGTAGTTAGGCACGTGACAGACGATAAGGGCAAGCAAACTCTTGAGAGCAGCCCTGAAGCTCTCTCTGCTCTGAGCAGTCCCACTGGCTTGGTACCTCTCTCAGGACCAGGGCTGCAGAGCCCAGGTCTGTGTTGCAGAGTGTTAATGGTCCAAAAGAGGGGGACAAGAAAGGTTCCTCTCCTTCTGCTATCACGGTGTTGACATTCCAATCAGCAATGTTAACTGCTGAGGACTTCAGCCAGAGCTTGCCAATGTCTGGAATGGGTTTTGAACTGCAGACCTGGGCCTTGAGCGCCCTTCACCAGACACTCCTTCAGTGCTTGGCATAATCACACGGGATTGAGTAATTAACTTGGTATGTGATGGGGGGAGAGTCCTGCTGGGTTTCCTCGGGTGGATCAAGCACTGAGCAGTAAATAAGGGAAATAGATACTGCATTCGATGGTCTAGTGTCTGACTGGAAATCACAAACCCTGCAAGCATGATAGTTTTCCTTACACTGGTATGGGACTAAGATATTAATGACATTAAGTAGGTATTCCAAATGTCTTTTTGTCCCTTTTTCACTTTAGGCAAGGAATTTAAAAGTTGCAATCTAATATCTACACTGACATCTCTATCATTTGCCTGCTGGAAACTGGAAAACAAACATCCCTCTCACCTATCCTTCCACCAGAAATGAGATTAAAGTGTAAGATAGGACTGTAAAAGTTTACTTTCAATCTCTTTGCTCTTGTGGCTTTAAACTGGCATCTTATTAATCCTTTCAGCTTTTTTGGTAGTAAAAAACAAACCCTGGCATTACAAAGCTTTTGCAGCAACCCATGGTGATGTATCTTCATTTCCTCAAACGCAGCACAAGATAGGTAACAAAGAATAGAAAGTTTACTCACTTGAAACTGAGCTTCATCCTCATCTATTCAACTATGCATAGGTTTTACATACAGAAGTAAGAAAGAAATGATAACTGTTCTACGGTTTCTATGACCAAAACCATCACGAACAAAATGAATGTGACTTGGCTTACAAACAGCTATGGATGAATTAATGTTTTCTGCTACTTGACTGTGCCACCGTGCACTGATCTGTGCGCTGGAAATGAACCTTCCACCATCTGAATACGCACGGAGCTCTGTGAGCTCTCCTCAGGAACACCATCCAGCTGGCAAAACACAGTTTCGCCTTTATTTCCACCCATTTGTTGAACTTCACTGCCATCTGCTGTTAAGGAAGGGGACCTGTACCTGTGATGTGCCCAGGTATTGATTGCCACAGTGCTACGTACCTCTAACTCTTCCACATTTTAATGGGCTGCGAAGGACAGGAGGGAAATATTTGCCCATAAGGCTTGTGTCCCACGGGACACTATGCTACTGCTACCATGGCCAGGAACTCTTCTAGTAGACTCGAAGATGCTGTGGTCCTGCTAAACGAAGTGTTAAAATGGCCACTGATTAAATGAGAAGCAACCTAGTGCAGATTGCTGCCATCCTATCCAGGGCCTGGCAAATAAATCTTATCAAGAGCGATTGAAGGAGATCCTGTTTAGTCTGAGGAAGAGGAGGCTGAGGGGAGACCTCATTGCTCTCTACAACTACTTGAAAGGACATTGTAGAGAGGTTGGTGCTGGTCTCTTCTCACACGTAATTGGTGACAGAACAAGAGGGAATGGCTGCAAGCTGCAGCAGGGTAGGGTTAGGCTGAACGTTAGGAAAGAATTCTTCCCAGAAAGAGTGGTCAGTCAGTGGAATCAGCTGCCCAGGGAGGTGGTGGAGTCACCCTCCCTGACTGTTTTTAAGATTCGATTGGATGTGGTGTTGAGGGATATGGTGTAGGGGAGAACTTTGTAGAGTAGGGCTGATGGTTGGACTCGATGATCCCAAGGGTCTTTTCCAACATGAATGATTCTATGATTCTATGCATGCTTATACTCTGCCCACGGGAGTGTTTTATCACATTAAGACTCCAGCAGCACTAACCTAAGTAGTGCCATCACTCCTTACACACAGTTCTCCTTCTGCATCTTCCTCCCACTTTTGCTCTTTGTGTTCCTTTTCCCGACACCACTGACCTATGTTCCTAAACAGATCATGGAGAATCCCATGTGTGCCCAGGTGGCCAAGGCCAGTGGCATCCTGGCCTGTATGAGGGATAGTGTAGCCAGCAGGAGCAGGGAGGTGATCATCCCCCTGTACTCAGCTCTGGTGAGGACCCACCTCAGGTACTGTGTTCGGTTTTGGACCTCTCACTATAAGAAAGACATCAAAGCCTGGAACATGTTCAGAGAAGGACAACAAAACTGGTGAGGGGTCTGGAGCACAAGTCCTACAAGAAGTGGCTGAGGGAGCTGGGGTTGTTTAGTCTGGAGAAGAGGAGGCTGAGGGGAGACCTCATCGCACTCTACAACTTTCTCAAGGGAGGTTGTGAAGAGGAGGGGTTCAGCTTCTTCTCCTAGATAACTAATGATAGGACTCGAGGGAATGGCCACAAGTTGTGCCAGGGGAGATTTAGATTAGATGTCAGAAAAACCTTTTTTTCCCAAAGAGTGGTCAGGGACTGGAGTGGCCTGCCCAGGGAGGTGGTGGAGTCACCGTCCCTGGCAGTGTTCAAGAAGCATCTGGACAAGGTGCTACAAGACATGATTTAGTAGCTTAGTGGGTGGTATTGGTGACAGGAAGACGGTTGGACTAGATGATCTTGTAGGTCCTTTCCAACCTTGTGTTTCTATGATTCTCTCTTTTCCACCTAGATTAAAAGCACCTAGAAGAAGAGATTGAAAAGTAATCAGTAATTACAGTGTCTCTCGTTCTGTGCAACGGAAGCACCAGCAGTTTATTAGGCAGAGAGGACCGGACCAGATGGATCATCAACTCTTGTCATTCAGTATGTCAGGTAGTTCCTTCCAGTCTAATTACCTGATGCTGGGGCATCTTCACTGCCTTTAATAAATAGAAGTACCTTCAGTATGGGTAATGACTTGCATCCAGAACAAATTCCCCAGGGCTCTATATAAAGACTATGAATTTAAAAAACAAGAGTTTGATTTTGGAAAGCAAGTGGAAAACATTCTATCACCGCTGGGTGCAGTTGGAGATAGGAAGTCTGTAAAAACATGACATTTTCTATTACTTCCTATGTACTCTTATCCAGCTCTGATTCAATGACTTAATTATTTGGCCTGATTACACAGAAAACACCAGAAAACTTTACTTTAACCTCAATAGGCTTTGGATGACACGGTCAATAAAACTACTACACAAGCTAAAGTGATATTTGAAGATTAACCTAAATATTAGCCTTAGATAGTTAAGCTGGTGGCCTTGAAAGGTATATTAAGATATTACACAGTTAATACACATTTATTACAAATAGTTTCATTTTCCTCTGCAGTTTCAGGGAGAAGCTCTTGTCAGAAGCAGGTTACTACTCTAGTACTAACTCTTTCCCCATGGCAACACCTACAATCTTCTGGCTTTTCAGATATGTTTTTTAATTACTAAAAGACATGATAATCAATACAGCTGCAGAAAAAGCAAGACAGAGTCTATCTCCCCTTATGCTTTAGCAATAAAATTGCAGTTCAGTCCTGATCTCAGAATATCTGTTGCTATCAGAGCTAAGTTATAAACTATATGGCAGAAAAAATGTAGCTCGATTTCCAGATACTCTGTTAAGCACAGACCTGGCAGATAGAAAAATAATCTTATTTTGCCTTATAAATGGAGTGAATTTGATAAGGAAGTCAGTAAAGAAGCATCAGAATGGAACACCAACATACTGGTTTCCAAGTAGAACATCCCTTGGGGCAACCAGATATCTATGAAGTATTACCCAGTCAGTGTTGGGTTACCTGGGGGCATGAGAGTGGGTTCTGGGGGACAGGATATATTAACAGTCATATTCATGTCCAGATCACCTGAAAAACCTCTGTATGAAACATGGAACTAAATACTCTTAAAATGAAAGAATTAAGTAAAACATTTTGGAAAGAGGTTGGTCTAGAGCTGGACAAGGTCAGAGATGTGGGGTTTTTTCTTTATGGTTTATTTCTCCACAAAGTATTTTAAATTATTGCCTTGACTTCAGTCCTTTCACCAGGAATTTCTTCTCTTTGGTTTCTCCTACATGAGCACCCACTCCTTCACACCAGCACCCAGCATACATGCAGGCAGAATTTCAGTGTGCCAGCATCCCTTCAGAACTGCCTTAACATTTGAAATTCTGCTTCATCTGGCAAGTTGATGAGAAACCACTGGTACTGCTGACTTATTGCATGGCATGAGAGCTACTGATTGTGCTTTGGAACACACACCCCACCGTGTCCCGTCCTCTACCCCCCGCCCCACGTTCACTTTGTCTTACTGAAAGTAGACTTGGTTTTTCTCTCTCTTACACGTCAGTACAAACCTGCTCTCTCTGAGCAACTGTGAAGAGTGTTGCTCCTTCACTTCATCTACAGGTCCAGAAATAAAGGTAGGTGAATCCTCATGTGAGGTTCTGATACAGCATATACAGCTCATTTCATCCTACTATTTAAATAAAATAAAAATAAAATTGCAGGCTATTTTCTGCTCCACAAAGGGAGAGGTATAGCAGAAGGATGGACTACAAGGCACCCATCTAGGAAAGCAGAGACTGACAAAAAAAGAAAATGCACTGTCAGATTTTTCTTTAAATCTGTGTAGGAAGGGAGCCAGGAGAGAGTCTAGCCAGAAGAGATGGAGAGAGAGAAGTGTCTAAGCTGAGTAGAACAATGGTCAAGGTAAGAGGTTAATTATTCCTTCTGTGGAAGTTACAGTCCCTGAATTAAAGGGGGCAAATGCATTTCCCCTTGAAGCAGTTACTGGGTTTGGTCATTTTTGCTCCACGTGGATTTTGCTGAAACTGCCACATTATGGCATTGCTCACTGCTCACTTGCCCACCAGCCCTAGGCTTCCCAGAGTGAAAAGAAGTAATTTCTGCCAAATTCATCTGCAGGGAATGGATGGTTTTATAGAATGGTAGTTTATTTTACAAAAAGTCTGACTAAGAGAAGCAACACGTCTGTGCCATCGCGGGCCATCACAGCCAAAGGGGGCTAAAGGAGTACCAGGAAGTTCTAAGAACAGGGCCAAGAGATAGGAAGCTGAAAGAGGTAATATTCCCTACAAATAGGCAGATTTGGGAGAGAAGAGGTGGCACCTCTGCTATTTTATATACTAAGCAAAAGTGTCCCAAGAATGAGAGCAGCAGCAATGAGAAGCAGAGCTTGCTGAAGCTTTTAACGCTTGCTTTGTGAATGAGCTGTGATTTTGATAGCCGTTCTGAACAAACTATCCAAACAGCCTCAGCATAGCCTGGGTGTTTGTGTATCTGTAGGAACTTTGTTCCTGATTACAAAAGTCGTGGAAGTTACAAGGCATTTTCTTCCATCTTTGGTTTCTAGAAGTCCTAGTCACTGATAAGGGGGCAGGCTTTGGGGATATGCAGTATCGCTCCAAACATATTACTTCCAGCCTTTCAAACTCACAAGAATATGAACTACTGGAGACAGCGGAGAAATTGCTAGGAGAATTCGACAACAAAAAGACCTCATTAGCCTTGAACTATATAAAGCCCCAACACAGACACAGGAGTCAGCCAAACTGCTGCTTTTGAGTTGACTGATAAGGAAAATGCTATCAATCTTAGAGGCAAATCTTTGTCCTAAGTGGCCCTGCACAGAGGATGTGGAGCTGTGTAATAAGGCATTGCCAATTCTCCTTATTTTTATTATGGGCCCTGCAATATTTGATGTTTGTTTAAAGCCCAGCTCTTGGAATCGAGAGATTAGGTGAAAGTCTCAGTTTTAATTAAGAAACAAACAGAAAACATTTTCTTCATTTTGTGGTTACTGGAAAAAAACCACAAATCTTCAAGGGCACAAAGGCCAAAAAGGCTGATAGAAAAACCTTCATATTGATACATGTTTTAGATATATTAAATCACTTAAGTTGATTACATTATTTAGGGAGATGGAATTGCACATGTTCATCATTTAGTAATGCCGATGATGCAAAACCCAAGAGAAGATTTCTCTTTAAATGACCCATCCTTTAATTAGCAACAAAACAGCTTCAGAGAAGCTCATGGCAGTCAATTCCCTTGTGACAGCACTTGTGAAGGGGAAAAAAAAGAAGAAGAAAAAAAAATAGCAGCATGTAGCAATGATGGCTGATGTCACCTGTGGAAGTGCAACTAAGCAGGACATGCAGTATAAAGACAGAGCCGGCATCCCTGACTGTTTCCAAACTGCAGGCCCACATGACTGACGTTAGATGCAAAAGGTAATGGCAATAGCATCCCTCTGCAGCACACAGGGAAGGCAACAGTCTTCTCTGGAACACATAAATCTGCCAAAGAGAAATCTTCCCCTTCTGGCATGTGACATTAGACCTTTAGCAAGACTGAGCTGCAGATATCTGATTCTAAAAGCCAGAACCCCCACTGAAGTCGACTCATGGCCCTTGCTGGCCCCATGGGGCATCTGGTCCTGCCGTGAGAAAGGAGAGAAAGCTCTCATGAATGCATGTGGGCTGCTTACTGTCTCTGTGTGAGACGGCTTCTTCCAAGCGGCAGAGAGAGCTGAATGTGATGAGCCATTACCATGAATGTATCCCTACCTAAAAGGGAGGCTTTTTAACAACTGAGCTAGAACCTGGGTTCTCTGGACTTGGGTCTCTCTTGCTTTCTATTTCTGAATTCTTGCCCCCTAAGAAGCCTTAGAAGTCCTGCATGAATTGGAAGCTAAGGCTTTTGGAGATACAACTTTTTTCTCCCTCATTCTTTTGGGCACCATTGGACCTGTTCTCTAATTTACGCTTTAGTATGAATGTTTTTTCATCTTTGCTCAACTTTCCTCAATATTCTTCTCTGAGCAAAACAGTAGACTTACCAGTGGGACCTTTCTGCTACAGCGTGTTCAACATTGAAACAAACAGCCCTTTTAGATGGCACCACAGGCTGAAGAGTTATCATCCCCCTGCTGCGAGGTGGTGGGAGGAAGGCAGGCACATCCCTTCTCTTCCAGGATAATCACCACACGCTCCGTGCAGACCCACTCTGACACGCTGCCCAGTGCTGTGCCAGGTGACAACACCCTGATGATTATCCTTGCACCTCAGAGATACGCTTTATTATCTTATGAAAGAAGAGATTTAATCAATACGATGTGGACGGGGTTCATATGATAAATTCAAAAATAACTTGGTAATTGCGTGACCGGGGGTTTTCATTAATTATATACTCGAGTCCCACATGAAAGCTAAGAACTTCCATGATTCCCTCATTCTTGACCTTTAGCTAATTTTTGGTTCCCTGAGCTTTAGGGGTTTTGCACAGCTTTTGAAGTACGAGAGATTTAGTCTCCACAAACCATAGCCTTAGAAAACTAATTCTTTGCAGAATGTGTTTTCAAAGCTTATTACACTTACTATCTGCTTTTATTAATCCCTAATGAAACTCACATTAATTTGCCCTTGAACTTTAATGAAATGGGTGTGATCATCATTGTGAAAAAGAACCTATTCCGAAAAAACATGTATTTTATTTGTTTAGCGTGTTCAGGTTCAGTCTGTGCTGAAATTATCTACAATTTGCAAATAATAGTCAGGTTAAGAACCATCCTTTTTCCCTACCTCTGAACAGCCAGAATGGCAAAAGGTACTTCATTTTTCTTAATAATTGCTTCTGTGGAAAAATAAAACCTTTGAAAAGACAGCTAAGCCAAGTTTCTTCAACACGGCAAGAAAACACTTGGTTCAGACACAGAAAAACCTTGAAATGTCCAGTGCAATAAAACTTGGGACTCCATTTCATGGTGCCCATAAAATCTGCTCCAAAGCCTCCTAAAAATGGCTCAGAGCAATTCAGAAAATGTTTGATTCAAATTACAAGACCTTCTCAGTGATTTAAGGGACAAGTAGAGATAAGGGTCACTGCCAGCTCAGATTTGCTTCCAGCAAGTTCACTCTTTTACTCCTTATGCTTAATTGAGTAATGGATTAAAACTTATTACAACACATTGAGACGGGCTGTCCAAAACACAGGCTGTACACCACAAATGTATTTTCTAACGGCAGCAGAATATAGTGACGTGCCTGGTGTCACCAGATGGTGCTCTTCCACCATTTGTCAAGGTGCTTTCCTTCACGTAGGCAAGATTTGATTCTTAAAAAGCTCTGCTCTTCTAATGGCAGCTTTGGAGTATGTCAGAATCACCCCTCAGAATCAGTCAGAAGATGGAGGGAGCAGACTGAATGGTAGCAGTTTGTTTTGCAGTTAGGGTTAAGGTGCTTAGAACATTGCTAAACGTCATTAAACAAAGTTAAACATTGCTCTGTGGGACTGTTTCAGAATGGATCCATGTATAAATTCATCAAGTTAAACGTGATGTCTACCCAGGCAGTAGAGAGCTAATTCCTTCTGCAGGGAAGCTGCATTGTAAAGCAGCTTGTAAATGGTCCTGGATATCTTAAAGGTGTGGTATTAGTGTCATAATGAGACCTTTGTACAAGAAGAAGATGGAGGATTTGTTAGTGTCATCATTTTTCATCAAAAAAGGATGTAGATTATTTAAAGTCAATGAAGTGAAATAATTACTGATGCAATGCTTGTAATTCACAGCAAAGGCAAAGTCCTATTTACTTGAATTAAACGGGGATGAGAACAGCGGGAGTGTCTTTGTTCAGTACTTCACATGCCTTTCCACTCACTCTTCAGCCTATTTTCCTCTTTGCTTAACTCTGTTCAAGGAAACACTCATTTCAAGTTTCAAGTGCTCGTCTGATATCTCCACCTTTCTGTCTTCTCTGCCTCTACTTCACTGCTATTTTCTCTTGCAACTCTTACTGCTTCTCTGCCTTTTCAATTCTCTCTCACAAAAATTGATAACAGAAGGAGAAAAGCCAAAGAGACTCCTCCACCTTAGATGGTGCTTCTCTTGGGAGTGAGGTGTGCCTGCCAGAGGTCTCTTACTCTTTCGGATTATCTAGCTCTATCAGAAAACTCTTGTGTTTGTTCTTACAACTATTGTAACCGAAGGATGTGCTGTACCATTATGACACATAGAAAGTATAGTCTAAATCCATATATTTTGCCTCAAAAAGCTACAGTAAAAATATACACCTCTCTGCCCCTTTGTAAGTATTTGTTTCAAGACAGCCAGTTCTCCTGTATCTTTTGGTCAATGAACATCAAATAAATCTTAAAGCATGATTCTATACGGAAAAGTTTTACCTTTTAAAAGTATATTGTAAGTTCCTGGGCTTTTTGTTTTCCAACAATTCCAAATCTGACTTGCTCAGTCTAAATATAAAACTGAAATAAAACATTTCACACAGCTGGCATCACAGATATAGCTGTGATCTGAAATTTCCAATCCTGGCCCGAATCGAGGACTGTGTGACGCACTTACTGTGCAATTGTTCTTGGTTTCTTTGTACCTTCTCAGGTAAAGGCTCAATGACTCAGACTTAATTAGCTCTTCCGAGGATGATACTGAGTCAGAAAAACCTGCTTCATTCTCCCATAGATTAATTTCTCTCGACTGTGATAGCTATAGATGCTCTGAGACTCTCAGAAGAGATGTCTAATGGCACTTCCCAAACAAACTTCAGGATGGGTAAATACTCTGTGCCAGGGTGTATCGTGCCTGTCCTTACCTGGGCTTTGCAGTATGCTCCCAGGTAGAAACCGAGAAACTCCTCAGCAGCCTGATTTGCACAGAGGGCACAGGAGGCACTCTCTGAAAAACAAGCCTCTCATGAAGGTCCTCAAAAAACAAAGTACCCAAAACGACCAGTTTACTTGACTACTCTGACCACAGTCTTTGAGTGATGTGACCAAAATCATCACACAGCAAAAGAGAAGTCCGTTAAAAACTTTAGTATTAATCAGACACTTAATGATTATATTCTCTTATTCTCCAGACAGACTGCTATGAGAGAGCTTGCACGGATGAAACTGTAGGGAGGACCACCCACCACTTTTGTCAAGTTTTGTCATGTTGACCATGAGAGACCTGTGAGGTTTTGTTCTTACCAGAACATCAGCATTTTCATCATTGTCTTGTCACTTACAAGTCCCACAGGCCACAAAGTGTTTCCTCTTCATCCTGCTTAAAGAAGGAACTATAGCATGGCCCTTTGCTAACTGCATCACCAAGGAGGTCACCATGAGAAGGAGTTTATTCCATTTTCTCATCTGTGACTCCTGCCTGTTTTATCTGCATTTGGTAAGTGAGCTAAAAATGTTCTTGTTAACATTGCCAATCTTAATAAAAAAATATTAGAAATGACTCAAACACCATTTTCAAGAAAAATTACTTCCTGTCTCCCTGTATACCTTAAACTATTAAATGCTGAGAACAGGAATCATCCAGAGGACAGACTGAGTGTGATCGTGGCTAGACAGCGCCTTCTGGATGTCACCAATGGACGGGATGTTGGGCATGTTTAAAACATCAGTATTTTAAAGTTATACTTGATTGCTGGAAGGGCGCTATACCTTGCAAAACATATCAGCCTGTTTGATGGGATGCAATGGCCTGTTGCAGCCTCTAACGCAGTGGCTACTGTAACAGGTCTGTGACTTTGTCATTTCACAGTGCACAGAGTCTGGCTTCCACAGATGGTAATTGGGCATTTGCAATTGCCTGCCGAATGCTCCCTCACACCTACGACATCTCAAAATAGATGCAGGAGGGTGGGGGAGGCTGAATAACTCTGAGACAGGATACAACAAAAAAGAAGGGTAAATACATGCAGATGAAGCTGCTGCTGCTGCGCCTAGCAGTATTGCTAATTCCAGAAATCTAGATGAAAAACACGGCAGGAATAATTTCATTATGGATCAGGATGGAGATGATCTCTGTGCTGCAGCTGCCAGGCAACAAAATGGGTTGAAAACACAGCTCGTCCAGGATATGAGCCACAGAAAACAATGCACAAACTGATGCTGACTTCTGAAGGCTTGGGTTCAGTCCCCTACGGTTGGCTTCAGCTTCTCCTGTAACCAGGGATGCAACTCGGAATGTGCAGTCATGGCATTACTGGGGTCCAGAGTCCAATGCAGTCTCTGGGATCCTTTCTATTTACTCCAAGATCAGTCCATGAGATTTTGTTTTATGGTATACATGAAAGAATGTTGTACCCTAACACACAGACACTGCATCGTTATAACACGGGGCATTACACTTATCTTATCTGCAGGATTTATGGATATAAACCTGTCTTTTAGGCCTCCTCAGCATACAGACCATTGGAAAATTACTTTTCATTATTTATCTAACTTTAATCGCCCAATAAAGAGTGGAGACCTTGATGTGAACATCTCACGTCTTAGTTCTTGTTACCAGAAAAAACAAATTGTGCTAAAAGACAGAGTGAAACCTGTCACTGTTTTTCAGTGGTAACCACGGCTGATGGTGTCAGAAGTGTAAGCTGAACAGTGAAAATAAATCCTGTGGCTATAAAAAATGGAAGAAGCTCATTAGTTTCATGGGTTCAACGTTAATGAAATTGAAAAATCAAGAGATTTCAAAAGAGTTCAAAGCAGCTGCAGGAGCCAGAAATTTACTCAACTTCACAGATCAAAACAGGGCAAGAAAAGGGAAAACGAAGACCAAGACTGTTAGAGATTTGCAAGCACAAAATCTAAAGATCTGAAGGAAGAGAGCTTTCTCTTTTTTTTAGACTGTACCCCTCTTGGGACATTTTTTAAACCTAATTGGTATTTAGAAGATTGATTATCCGAATGTCATAGGGGACAACGGCTCTGTCTGGATAACTGGGTGAATTTGCATCACAATGAGCTTTTTGGAAGCACTGCCTTTATGGAGTATTTTATTGAGGTTCAAGTCATCAAAGATGAGTTGTAATGACAGCAGAGATACGTTTTTGTATCTTCATGCCTTTCCTTTTCATTTCCTAACCGTACACCAGGTGAAGGAAAATTCCTTCCTTCACTGTAAAGCAGAAAAATGTTTCCAGTCCTTGTGGTTGCACAGGCATAAAGCAAATTAAAAGAACCTATTACCTTCTTGCCAGTATATAATTTCAAGCCAGCTTTGTAATTTTGGATGCCAGTTGCATGAGTTTTAAAGTCCCTAAGAGTTAATTAGTCCTGTCTCCCTTCTTTCCTTTATTGTACTTCAAAAAGCCAATGAAACAGTTAAGTTTTCGAGGACAAGTTTGATCCTTGCCTTGTCTGATATTCAGTTACTACTTAACCCTCTAGTTTATGCTGCCTTTGGCTTTTTATTTATCCTTTCTATTTCAGGTGTTTCTTTGAAAGGGAATTTTATGACCACATCATGGCTCAGGAAGCTTTTATCCAAATTGATGTTTCTTTTCAGTAGTTGGGTAATAATCTGCGCCGGCCACCACCTCTGAAGGTCACATCCCTTCCTAACACTCCTCTGTTTCAACCCTTCTTCTTGTCCCTGTTTCTGGCTTGTTTGTTTGAGTCTTCTTCTCCATGACAATCAAATTAGAGCCATACAGTTCTTTGCAAGGAGAAGGCAGACAAAAAGCAGAAAGCCTGCATTGCTCTGGTGAGCATGTTAGCCTCTGGGGCTGCATAACAGCTTTCTACAACTCTAATTAAGACATGGCCTGTGGTTACAACAGTACACGGCCTGAGCCAGTCTGGCATATTTTTGCTTGTATTATTATTATTGTTATTGTTTTGATCCCTCTGTGAGAGCAGCAGTCCTTATGAACTGGCTCATGTACACTGTGCTGCCCTCCAACGGATGGAGACCCTGCCTGGGGTCTCCAAAACCTCATGGCTTTTCTTGTTCCTTCACCTCCCTCAGATGTCACCGGTTGCAGGCAAACAGAAAACTTATTTTCCAGAGTGCTCTGTGCACGGCCAAGAGCCTAGAAACTATAAAAGCCTGGGATAGACTTGAAAAGAGACCACTGCCAGGTATTTCCAAAGCTAAAACAAGGCTGCCCGAGCTGTAGGTGAGGTTACTACCAGGCTGTTACCAGCCCATAAATCCTTGTCCAGCAGGGCAATTTTATTCCCAAGTTCAATGCATGTTAGAGACTGACCTGTGCCTGGGCACAGCTCTGCAGCCCCCAGCCAGAACGTACACTTACTGGGCCACCAAGGCTACCTGGTACCAGCCAACACGGGACAGGAGGCCCATCTCCAGCATGGCCAAATATGAGACAGGAGGCCAGGCTCCAGCACACCCAGTCCCTGCCAGCAAACAGCCACCCGCCTTCCCAACAGGGGCTGCGCTTCCACACAGACCAAAGCTCTCAGGAGGCTGAGGTAGCGCCCAGTGAAAGGCTCCTGAGCGTGGGACCTGTGCACAGGACNAATGGCACGGCCCGGATGCGCTTGTACGCAAGGAGGGTGCGGGCGAACCATTGAGCGGGGGCGGGGGAACCCGGCAGCCGCCGGCTGGGAACACCCCCTTCGCCCTGGCGTTGCGGCGGGGGGNGATCCCTCTGTCAGAGCAGCAGTCCTTATGAACTGGCTCATGTACACTGTGCTGCCCTCCAACGGATGGAGACCCTGCCTGGGGTCTCCAAAACCTCATGGCTTTTCTTGTTCCTTCACCTCCCTCAGATGTCACCGGTTGCAGGCAAACAGAAAACTTATTTTCCAGAATGCTCTGTGCACGGCCAAGAGCCTAGAAACTATAAAAGCCTGGGATAGACTTGAAAAGAGACCACTGCCAGGTATTTCCAAAGCTAAAACAAGGCTGCCCGAGCTGTAGGTGAGGTTACTACCAGGCTGTTACCAGCCCATAAATCCTTGTCCAGCAGGGCAATTTTATTCCCAAGTTCAATGCATGTTAGAGACTGACCTGTGCCTGGGCACAGCTCTGCAGCCCCCAGCCAGAACGTACACTTACTGGGCCACCAAGGCTACCTGGTACCAGCCAACACGGGACAGGAGGCCCATCTCCAGCATGGCCAAATATGAGACAGGAGGCCAGGCTCCAGCACACCCAGTCCCTGCCAGCAAACAGCCACCCGCCTTCCCAACAGGGGCTGCGCTTCCACACAGACCAAAGCTCTCAGGAGGCTGAGGTAGCGCCCAGTGAAAGGCTCCTGAGCGTGGGACCTGTGCACAGGACGATGAAATTCCCCTCAGCTGCAAGGTCACCTAACGCGACCGAGCTGCTCAGGAGGAGCAGTGGTGCCCTGTGGGGCATGAGAGTCCGTGAGGCATCTCTCAGCTCACAGAGCACTCGGTGACTTGTCCTCCATGCTGCTGAGAGGCCTCGGCTCGCCTTGCAACAGAGGAAAATATATGAGAGAAAGGTGAGAGACCGGGAGGTGCCCGTGGATGCGGGCATGGCGGCGGCGAACCCCGACGGGCCGTCCCTGGGCATGGGGACACCCGGGGGGGCCGGCAGGGGCNGCAGGCTGCCGGAGACGGAGGGCGATGGTGGTCCCCAGGGGACAGGAGCACCAGGCCCCCCAGGAGGTACCGTAGCGGCGTCTCTCTCGGGCAGAGCGGCGGAGGTGCAGTTGTTCCTCCTGCACCGCTGCACTGGTTTCCCCTGGGCTCCCTGCCTGCTCCTTCCCCTCCTCGCGGGGCCAGGGTTCGGCCGGAGCCCGGGGGTCGGTGCCGTAGAGCGGGCTGGGCCCTGCGGCCTCCCCGGCCCCGTGAGGTGGGGTCTGGCGGGGCGGGGAAAGCCAAAGGGCCCCTGTGGGGCTGCGGGCAGCGCCTTGTGTAGGTCACCTTCCGTGCGGCATTTCGTTTCCCCGTCCCTCCTGTCTCCCTCTTTTCAGGTCTCTGTGGGGAAAGGAAGGGGAGAGGAGGAAGCTGTCGAGCACATTTTGGGGAAGAGAAGGGCGGAGGTGGGGAGGGCCTGGAGGTGGTTGCCTCTGAAGGGGAGACCTGCAGCCCCGTTGGCCGCCTGTAGGTCTGCGGCTGCTGTGTGTCCCCAGTGAAAGCACGTCTAGCCTTGGAGCTGTGGGGTTTCACCCCATCACACGGGGACAAGAGCGCCCTTCAAAGGGTGCTGTGCTGAGAAGGCTTTGGAGCGCTCAGACTAGCTGGGCTGCCCCCTCAGAGTTTAACTTTTTTTGGTACTGCCCTGCTTTGGGTTTGCTGAAAATGGCATTGCCCAAAAAGGTGGAATTTCACGTAAGTTTCTCCTCCTGCTTTTCCGAAAACATTATAGAAGCATTAATGTGAGGTGTGCGATTTTGAGAACCCTGAGATGGGAAGAAATGTGCAACGTGGAGACCAAATTAACTGTCTTATGGCAACAGGAGCAATCTGGCTGGCTGGAGGCAAGCAGCGGACCAGGAGTTTGAACAGCAAAAGCAGATTAAAGTGTTTAAGTGGGTGAAAAAGATGTGATGTTAAATCCATGTAGAAACGCGTTACCTATTTCTTCAACGTCTTTCAAACTAACAAACCAATTTGCTGATGGAGGTCAAGGTTTTCCCTGATGAGTGGTCTATGTTAAGGTAAAGCTCATGTGATGAGTGGGAGAGGAACACTGAATTAGCGTTGAGTGTTTCCTTTGTCAGGTTGAGACAAGAGAAGATGAGGAACAAAACATCAAGCTGACTGAAATACTGGAACTCTTGGTGGCTGCTGGGTATTTTCGAGCAAGAATCAAAGGATTATCACCCTTTGACAAGGTGAGAGCAATGCAGTGTTTTTAAAAAACTTTTTAAAGTGCACAAGGATGACACATTTTTTGTAAGTTAGTTTAGTAGCTCTAGGTGATTCAAAAAAGATACTTGGAACATGTGAGGCTTTCCTATGTAAATAATTCTGCATATGACCCAATTTCAGACAGACAGGACCTTCTCAGTCTTGAAAAACTATTTTGTGCAGCAAGGCCTGTTTTAAGGGAGACAGTTGGATGCCAGCAAATGCTGTTGTGCTTTTATTGTGGGTGCTATGGCCTAAGTTAGAGTCATGCATGGGGAAATTGTGTATATTAAACTATATAACTATATGAGAAAATATATGAAGAAGTTTATAAGCCCCTCTTTTGACTGCGGTTGGAATAACTAGAAAGACTTGATACTTGGAGATAGCATGGTAATTTTAAACAGAAGTATTCATTAATGAGAAGTGAGGAAATATTTGCCTTGAGAGGCTGTGTTTTAAAGAATGGAACAGTTCCTCTAGTGAGACTACTTTGAGGCTGTTTTTACATCTCTGTAGAATGTCATGTACGTTAACCTTCCATTGTCCTAGTCAGGAAGTGTGTGATACTGACAGTGAGCAAAGTTCAGGTTGAAATGAGAGTTCTGAATTGTTTTATTGCTGACTCTGTGCGAAATTCCTGAACCAAGGTTTGGAAGCACGGAACTATGGCAGCCTTAAAATGGACTCTTCTGTTTTCTGCTCTTTCTTTCATCATAGCTCAGCCTTACTTTGCAGTGGAATTTTAGTTTCTTCACTGTGTGGCGTTACTGACCTTAGCTGCTTAGGAGGCTGTGCACGCAGACATAAAGTAGTTTGAAGGAGACAGCCTCAGGATGTAATACTGTTGCATTTAAGTGTAGAAATGGATGCACCAGGTTTATACTTGCCTAACTATAATTGCACAGTTACCATTTCTCATGACAATGCCCATTCTTAACGAAAACAAGCATTGTGATTGAAAATGATCTGGCTGGTAGTATAGAAGGGATACTGGCTGACTGTTTCAGAGGGGAAGGTGAGAGTGGGAGTGTGATAGAAGACCTTGTCTAGAACACCCCAATTTGCTGTGTAATGTTGGCAAGTTAGTCCACGTTTTAATCCCTTTTTCTGTTCTTTGCCTTTGCATACGTTTAGGTTATCTTGCATATGTTTGTGCAAGGTTGTCATAAATAAATATTTATGGCATTTATGTAATGTTGATTAAATGGCTCGGGAGTTTAAATATGCCTAAGTATCTGTAGGAATAGGGCCTGAAATGCAGAATTCTACAGAGCTGTGAATTTCCATTACTATGTTGATACCATGCGTAGCACTTGGTGTTGCATATGGCAGCAAACAAAGAATAATAGCCATAAAAATATCTATAAAGGTAAATATGTAAATGGAGAAATTATGAGCCTTGATAAAATTTTGATATGTTCACTTTTTAAAGTGAGCATATATTTAACATACTGTTGTGCTTTATCTCTTCTTCTGAGATCTGTTTCAAAACTAATGTATAAAGCTAAGAGGGGACTTTAGAATGCCATTAACTGCTGGATTTTTTTCTGTTGTCTCATATGTGCATTGTATGTAGAAGTTGATAAATATACCTTAATCTATACATATTTCAGTCTCTGGATAAGAATACTGAGGGTGAAGAAAATACTAAGCTGAAGTTTCTAAAATAAAAAAGCCTTTAAAAAGTATTTGGTTTTACCTCTTCAAGTTAAAATGGAACTAACCATGTTGTTGCTTCCTTGGTAGGTGGTAGGAGGCATGACGTGGTGTATCACTACATGCAACTTCGATATCGACGTTGATTTATTGTTTCAGGAAAACTCCACTATTGGTCAAAAAATGTAAGTTGATTAAATGGCAATTTTGGGTTGGTTTTTTTTTTCTTCTTGGGAAAGAAGTGGGCAGGGGTGAAGGAGAAGTTACCTGATATTTGCTTGTTTATAAGACAGATTTGTAGTCTGAATTTCCTGCTTGTCAAGACCACTCCTTTGCAAAACATTGCACTGGTTTCTGGGTTTCTGGGAGTGTAGTTCCACAAACTGTAAAACCAAAAAGAAGCTTATGCCAAAAAAGGCAATGCTGTTCCCCTCTGGGCTGCCATGTTCTTATATCCCTACTTAGCAATGAAAGGGCTTATGTGGCTCCACATTGAATTGGATAGGGAACTGATCCAGATTAAAACCTACCCAAAAAAAAAAAAGGGGGGGGGGGAATGGGAAATAGCTTTACTGTGAATCAGTTCCTGGATCCCATTTTCTGTGCAGCTGCACAGATGCTTGTGCTGGCACAAGGGGATGATGCAGAGGCCAAAACAAAGGGCAGAGGGAGACCACGGTGCTGGAAACTGGAGTGCAACATTAGACCTTCCTTGAGTTCTCTGTGTCTGCAGTTTTGCTGTGTCAATAACTCCTGATTCTCTGCTGTGGTTCTGGGTTGGAACTGTAAGGCTCAGCAAACAGAATTTAAAATGTGATGCTCTTGCTGAAACAATTACCTGCCCTATAGTGAGGAGGAGGAGTTCCTTCCTGATAGTGACCCAGTGAGGTTCATTCCTTATGTGTGAAATTTGCTCATTAAGAGAGATAATTCCTATTTTAGGGAGGTTGTAAAACTTATGCTGAGAAAGGGAATGCATTCTAAACTATTTGATTTGTTTATGCATTTCTGTGATAAAAAAGCCATCATTAAAACTTGCAAGAAGTAAGAATATCCAGTCAAGTTACAGTTGCCCGAAGAGGCTTGCTTGTTTAATGTAGTTGAAAAGAACATCTTTTTGTGCTGATTTCTTGAAAGTCTTTTAGCATTGGCAAGGGTATAATGCATGTAAAAATACAGTTTTGTGGTTATTGCCATTTAACTTGGAGATACTCAGATCATCACAGCTAACAATGCTTTACGTAGTTAAGTGCACAGAGTTAAATAGACACAAAGATAGTGGTGGTAGTTTTTACAATTGCCAAGGTTTTATAATTGCTGTCTTTGTTATCCTTAAAAACAGCAGGTTAGGAAATAGTTAAGTTCTTCTGAAAATGTTCTGTTATCTTTCCAGCTGACTGGATGTAAAACTGGCAAAACAAAAGCCAGGCTCCTCTCCCAAAACAAGCAACAGTGATTTATTTGTAAATCTGAAGTGTTCAGAGTCACACAAAGCATAGGCTAGTTTGAGGTCAGTGTGATGTTTATGTTGGTGGTGGCTCAGTGCTTCCGGGGGTTCTCAAGATACAGAAAAGTTTTCTCAGTGTTACTCTGGAGACGCTTTGATGATGTCCTATTATTTAATGGCTGGGTTGAAATGAACATGGAAACATACATTCAGAGATGATCTGATGATCTTGCATCTACTGGATAAAGAACTTCTTTTCTTTTTTTAAATTACATTTGTTTTGATTGTCCTGAGAGGTGCTGTTATTTTTCATGCCATAGCATGCTGCCATAGCGGAAATTGCCTTTTAAGTATAACTTTTCAGGCTCTGTTCCCAGGCTTTGGTCCCTTTCTGATATCTCTTGCTCCCCTTGTGTTCTTCCAGAGTATCAGGTGACCGTTTAGGCAGTACTGAGTATCACTGAGGTCAGTACTGGGCCAGTTAATGTTTTTCCTCCATGGAAAAATAGTTGTAGCTCTCCCAGTACAGTGTTCCTCCACAGTGCTGACACCTGCTTTAAAAATGTGGTTGACGGCATTGGCAGCAAAACAATACCTTGCCCTAAAATAAGGGATTCAGGAGAAGCAGAATTATGTTCTTGTAGATGAATCCCTTGTTTTAGGGTAATGCTTTCACTTTACCAGCTTTTGCCTGAGCTGTAGAATGAGATGGTTGCCAACAAATTCAGTTTTACTCGCTTCAAAACCACATGAAGTTTACAGTGCATTTAGCTTTTAGATATAATACGTGTTTGAACTCAAAATTTCAGTAGCAATGTCAAGATATATTTTGGGAGTTCTTCTAAACAATTTTTTAAGTCCTTACGTTTGATTCTGCACTGTCTTTGAATTTGAATCTTTTACTTAGTTCTTAAATGTTCTCAAAGCTGGTGTTTCTTCATGGGTGCACGTATTATAATATGCAAAGGTGTTTGTAAATACATCTTACCGTGGGCATTTCATCTCATCAGATGTGCAGACCTTAAAATGAAATCACAAGCTAGGAGCCTGCCAGAGAGGATTACTCTCCTCTTCACAGACCAATAATATATATATATAGTACAATGCAAAAGCTATTTTGTAAATGAAAGCTTGGTCAGTTTTCACAACTGTATACAATGGAAACCTTGTAACTACTAACTGTGTTTGCAAAAATAAATTGTAATTTACAAAAAAAAACAAACCACCGAAACATTGTAGCATACATAAATATGTGTTTTTGTTGTTTTATAATAGTGCCTTAACTGAAAAAATTGTGTCAGTATTACCAAAAATGAAGTGTCCTCATCGTTTGGAACCACATCAGATCCAGGGGCTGGATTTCATTCACATATTTCCTGTTGTACAGGTAATAATTTTGTGATGTATCGATAGTTGGCTGAAAAAGGCCATAAAACTTGCATAAACCTCTTAACAAAGGCCTGTATTATCGTTGGGCTCACTATTTATGTTTGGAATGAACAATCACAGAGGAAGTACTTTAATTTTTTAAAGAATTGAGAGCCATTATGGGTGACAGAATTCTTAAGGATTGTTTGATCCATTTAAGAAAAACACAAAGCAAAATGTTTAAATTCTTTGAAATGGAGTCAGATTGTGCCTTTTGTGGAATGCCTGCTTAAAGAAACTAAAGTTTAAGCTTGTTTTGGAATCTAATAATGTACTTTGCCAGACTGGGATGTAGAACAAATATTTTACACTCTGCTTCTTAGCTTATGGAGTAAGTTATGCAGATAGTCATTCAGTCAGAAGGATACAAATAAGGTGAAAGCCAGTTGGGGTTATTTCTTTAAGCATCATTCATCCTTCATTCATCTCACTTAAAAATTGTATGGGTGGGAAAAGAAATTGCTCTGACGTGTGATCCTGTCGTTGTGTACTTGTTGAGCACCACTTACTGACCATGTGCATGCTCCTAGTTCCCGGTTTTACCAAGCTAACACATGGTGGGTCCCAGTTAGTGTGGTATCCCGAGAATCCTTGGTATGTCATTACCATTTTTTTGATGTTACTTTCATCTGCACACAGAAAAGTATCTTTGATAAATAGGGAGAAAGAAGACTGTTACACAAGCTGCTTTTTGATTAAGAAACTCCTTACCTCCTGCCTGTGAAAGAATTTAGCAAGTAAGAGTTTAATCTAAATTCCAGCTTGTAAGAAGTGGAGAAAACTTCCTGTTGTCTCTTTCTGGTTGTCTTCTAGTCAGGGGCTCCTGAGGAGAACCACACGTAACTGCACTCCCCACAAAGATGTGGTTTGCGCTGCTGTTCGCAGATTTCAAGCTGTGCTTGTGCCACCAAAGGTGGAAAGTTTGTATCTTGTTAATGTGAGATTTTACTTCTAAACTTGTATTTACCTACTGAAAAGAGAGAAACCCCATCTCAGACTAATTTCTTGCCCTCGTCACTTGATGATAATAAATGATTACATTTATCAAATATGAGACTACTTTGACAGGAAAAGTAATTTTTCTCCTAATGCAAGAACATGAACTGTTACTCCTGCTGTAAAAACTGTAGCAGTAGGTATTCTTTTCTCTGACCTGCTTTATCCCAAATCCGGATTTTGGATATTACCTCTGCAAAGGAGAAACGTTTATTCTAAGCAGGGAGGAAATGGGCTTTCTCCAAGAGCAGTGTTTCTAGGTAGCTGGCCAGTAGGTGGTATATCTAATCCGTGCTTGGTGAAGAAGTCTTTCTTGATGAGTTTAGTGGTTTTTTGTATGTAGAGGATCTGTTTTAGAAATTGTGGCTTTCTGTCAGGTCCCTGTGAGTAAGTTCTGCTTACTCCAGATACTACTGATTCCTTGTTTTGTCAAAAGCAAGCTAGACTTTCAAGAAAGCTTTTACTGGTGTCACCAGTATACTCTGCTCTGAAAAAGACCACACCAGTGCTATAATAGGTTTATCACACCATGGGATGTAGGAATTATGCATTTGAGGATGACTTTTACAGAGTGCCCTGTGAAATTTAGGATTTTACTTACTATTTGTAAATCTCCTATCAGTCTCCCAGTCTTGCAGAAGCTCTTTCTTCTGCCTGGCGTTGTGTCCCAATAGCTCCTGCACTGTGCAAGCTGCTCTGGTGAACTTGAAGGGGGGTGTTGGGGGGAATTTAGCTTAATCCTTCCCAACAGGAAGAAATTAGATTGAGCTGGCTGACTGCCATAGACTGTAGCAGAACTTAAAAAAGACTAAAAAAAATTCCAGTGGGCAGAAATGATGCTGTTCTTCCTAGTAAAATCTGCTTATGTTCACAGAGCAAAGGATGTACACAATCTTGTGTTGAGATGCACTTTGTAATTAATAGCCTGCATTTCCATCTCTCTGCTTGTCATCATCTTCCCCTCGCTTTCCAGGGGTTCATGGTTATAGCACAGAAAACTGTTGCTAGTTCAAACTTGGATCCCCAGATTGATCTGATCTCTCATGTGACCTCCTGCACAGGCTGTCAACAGCCCACAAGATTTATCTTCTCCAGCATTGTTTAAAATGAACTTCAATCTCCTGTGGCTTTTTGTGTGGTCTTATAAATGTCAGAAGAAGTATTTTTTCTTCTGTGGGCATGTGTTTCTTCTGAACACTTCATAGGCTTGAAGACACGTCTTACCGTGGTGAAGCTGTTGTTTGGGAAAACAATAAGTGATCTACAGTAATAAAATCTGATAGAAACGTGTATAATCTGTCTGTAATGCACTCTAACTGGGGTACAGCCAAGATTAACGAGATTGAGGTCGTGTTCCAAGTGGTGTCTTGTCAAAGTACAACACACTAATGATACAATACAAGTTCAGTGTTGGGTGCTGAGAGTGCTTGGTGCTGAGAGACCAGAACGTTTTCTGTTCAACTTCTAATTGCTTCAAACTCTAGCAGAGCTCCAGCCCATCTCCTCCCATTCAGATAGATAGAGATAGGTGCTGTGAACAGTTCAAGCTTGCTATCTGGAAGGATGACCACAGCGTAGTCCACAGGCTGGTTAAAGCCACCTGGGCTATCCATTGGTTCTAAAATATGCTCCCAAGGACTTCTTTGGAGTAGAGGGATGAACCTGTATGCAGTGCAGAGTACAAGCACATTTTTGTATATGTGCTGTTAAGTCCAGTGTTGCCTAGAACTGATGGGTTTATTTATCCATTATCACCTGCTCAGTAGAAGAACAACATTGATGGCTTTTGGAATACAGTAAGTTTTGAGGTTTTTGAACATAGAATAGGATGGATGTGGTTCTGGCTGGTACAGCAGGGCTCTTGGTTTCACGAGTTAGGAGGTGTGCATGTTGGTTTATGGTATTGATGAAAAGGAAAAGCCAGAAAATTGACATCTCTTTGTTTCTTGAGCTACTGCTGTGTATTTTTCTATATCATGTATTGCTCTCTACTTTGATAATATAACATTATTAGTGTTTAGCAAGTAGTAACAATGAATACTATAGATATTATAACGACTTGGTGTGCTGAAATGTACTTTGTTAAAACACATTTTTCGCCTAAGTAGTAGATTTCTTGTGCTAGGAGGTAGGGTTTATGCCACTCACATTCTTGGGAGGGCACTTTAGAGGGTTTTTTGGGGTTAGGGTGGGGAATGGGGTGCATTTTTAACTTTTGGTTTTTCCTCCTTAAACATAGAAGCTAAAAGAATAATGTTTGAAGTGTCCCTCCTGCATTTCTGTTCCACAGATGCTCATTTTCCCCCTATTTTCTTTTTGGAATGATTTCATTGAAGATGCAATTTTTTTGGATTAAGGAAATTCATATTGGCAAAATTTCAGTGGACTTTGATTATGCTTGTGAAGTTTTCATGTGTTTTTGTTTATGAATGAATTTTTCAAGTAAAAATTCCAAATAGTTGAAATTTGCAATAGAATTTTCTTTCCATAATTACTATAAGAAATTAATTAGTGTGGAAAAAAAAGTTACAGTGCAGGCTAAGTAAAGGGCAAATCATGCAACAAAATAACTAAATTTGGAATACTCTAGTTACAAACAACATTCAGAAAAGTGGGGGGGGGGGGGGGGGGG
>VZTM01016908.1:1842-12740 GCA_013400555.1 Jacana jacana
AGCTGTTTGTTTGAGGAGTAGGATAAGGATCGCTCTTTTCATTTGAAAACTATGCTACTCATCTTCTACAACCAGCAAAGGTAAAATATCAACAATATGGAAAAGGCTTTTCCCTTGCTGTGTGCCTAGAGGTCATGTTTTCATCTGAGGTCTCCGGAGTCTCAAATTGCACTTTTGTAAAGCACACTTATTGCCATTCACCATGACTGCTGAATTTGAATCATTCTGTTAAACTAATTTTTACTAGATTTTTAACCAAGCAAAATTCTACCAGATGTTTCTATAAATAAAGGACGGTGCAGGCACAGTATATTTTACCTGCATCTGGTTTTGGACACTGTAAGTATTTTTATTCCAGTATTTTTAAACTCTCCTCACAGACAGAGTGCATCCTTACCTACCCACCTATCATTTCTGTGCATATAATGTGCTTAGAAAACATGCTGCACTAGTCCACTTTACCTTTTGTCTGGCAATACTCTTGAGGCATCTGTTCTCAGATCAAGGGAACATTGAAAAGCTTTAAATCTGATCTCCCAGACAGCTGCGCTAATTTAACTAGAAGGGCTACAAGAGGGGATGGAGAGAAATCTATAAAATATTTGGCTGACATTTGAAAAAAGAGATAGGATGTTTTCTTGTTAACCTTTAGAGCAGCCCATTACATAAATTGTGACAATGTTCTCAGATTAAATGAGACTGTATTCTGGCTATGCTCTAGATTTATCACTCCAACAAATGAATTCTACTGTAAAGTCTGGCAATATATCTTTTAAAGAATGCTGTTTATCTCACTGGGGAAGCAGAGTGCTGATAAATAAGGAGCATAGTCTTTTGGATGAAATATGGTAAAGATGGATCAGGAAGAAGATTCAATAGCATTGCTTTCTTTCTTCAATATAGGAATGATCCATGGCATATATCTGAGTAAAATTAGAGATTTCTCTGTAAGTTTTAACATGATAAACAAAAAAGATCTAAGAAATGTTTCATTCTCGCAACATCTTATATGAATTCTAATAACATATGAAAAGCATTTGCATTTGCTTGTTTGGTTGTAGCTGTAATTCCTGGTTATATATCCGTTCACTCTAAATGAATAAATTTCAACTACTTAAGTCTACAACAGAAGGCTGAGCACCAATATTTAAAAAAAAAAAAAATCTCCTAAATTTAAAATAACTTAAATGAAAATTTTGGATTTCTCATTTACTCAAATGAAAACCTGCATTAGTTTCTAAGCAGTGAAATTGTGTTTGTAACTATTCAAACTGAGTAATATCAGCTGGAGAACAGAGCTCTTACAAAAATCTAAAACACCTATGTGCATCTTTAGGAAGAGAGTAAAAAAATTTGAAAAATTATTTTAGATTAACATATGAAAATACTGTCCAACAGTATGAACTATTATCAAATGGCAGACATGTTTATAAAATTTGGTTTCTGGAAATTAATTATTCAATTTCTGTAAAAAATATTTCAAGAAATAAATAAATTATCTATTAATAAACCATGGGTAATGAATATGAACCTTGATTCCAATAGGATGAATGTTTGAAACCTAAAAAACCCATTTTCAATGTTAGTTCCTCACTGTACTGAGAAAGCTGCTGTGAATTGTTTAAACTTTCAGAGGCAGTATGTTACAAACGTTATGATGCTCAGAAATAAAGACCCTAATTATTCTATGTGTACAATATCAGAATTTTACAGACTGTAAGTTTCAAGCTGTAATTGTGTTAGCCATGAAAGTAAAGCCTACTTGCCTGAATAAAGACTGATACTTTTTTATAGGGTAAAAAACCCTATTTTTAGTAAGTTTTTGTGTTCTGGAGAATTCAACACAGCGGACCAAAAAGCAGAAGTATATAATCCTACCAGTCCCACACACTAATTTTGTTGAAGGTTGCAGAGTTTCTTTATTTTATCTTTATTTACTGTAGAAAGTTTGTTGGGTGATGGTGACTAATAACCGAACATCTGGATGCAGTGACCTTTAAAAGCCTTTAGTCATTACTGTGCCCAATTAAACTCAATATCAACAGAAGTGCTTGCATTTTGACTGGACTAGTATAAATCACTTTGCAAATACATTGTGCAAACAGGGGGAAGTATTACCATCCTAGGCTCATTCCTCTCTAAATGACTTCAGCAGGACGGGTCAGGAGCTAAGGATTTGTTTTGTTGGGTTTTTTTTGTTTCCAGAGCACAAACTTTGGCAATTAAGAAAATTAATTAATGAAGTTAACTGGACTAAATAGCTCAAAAACTTCAGGGAGGGACAAGACAAAAACTATCTGAGACTCGCATCTTAACCAGTGAGAAAAAAACTAGTAAGAAAGCTTTTTAAAGGCCTAACTGGATAAACAACCTTCTCGTAAAAAGGATATTAGAAATAAACAGGGAGCCTATCTGGAATGGGAGAAAGACGGATCATTAAATAAGCTTTAAAGGTTAAATAACTTTAAAGGTTACAAAGGGCAAGTACAAAGTGACAATTTAAAAAAATCAGGCTGGGTATGCCTTTACAAAAGAAAATAAAACAATTGAGCAAAAGGCTTTTCTGATAATGTCTAAAACTTGGAAGCCTGACTCCTGTTCAGGGAAGGGTAGAGATAAAAGGCAATCTAACATGGCATGAAACCCTGACATTCAACAGAGTCACTATTGGAACGAGTAGATAGAAAAAAAAAGTTCCACATCTAGAATGGAAGTAAAGCCCAGATCCAAAATGGGCTGGGGCACTGCCAGTGGATCCCTGGCCCCGGGGATAGGGTTGTCAGGGGGCCCCAGAAGTGGTTGGGCCATCAGCCATGGCCCATGGCCGCCAGCTAAGGCAGGGCAGGCTGGGGGCAGCCCCTGCCCTGGGCATGGGGCACCTCCCTGGGAATGGGGACAGGCCAAGGCTGGGCCAGGTTTTTGGCCTGCATTTAGGGGTCAGGGTCAGACCAATGAGGGGAAACAGGGTCAGACCCAGTCTGGGGTAGCTGGGTAGAATCATAGGAACAGGGATGGATGGAGGCCAGGCTGGGACATCAGCCAGTGGTGTGGGTCCAGCTCAGCAGGGCCCATGGACAGGCAATACAGGGTTATGGCAGGGCTGGAGATGGTGTCTTACAGTCTTTCTGAGTCAGGGAGTGATGACCCCAAGGCTGGAATGGTGTCCTGGGCCATGGGCATGGCAGGGTCATTAGGGCCCCTGAGTGCACTCAGGACCTGGCAGACTTTCCTCAGTGTTAAGCACTTAAGCAAAGCAACCAGAAGCCTGTTTTTCCCATGCTCCTTTAAAATCAGTGGAACAAAGCCTCTATAAAGAGCAATTTGAACTCCCTAGGTTTTAAATTGGTATCTGAAATCTCCATCAATGACTAGGAGGTCTTTGGGCAGTGGCTGCATTTGTGTTTTGTGAATTTATATGCTGAATTTGGGAGGGCTGGTAAGCATCATTTCAGACCTTTAAGAAAACTGACTCATGAAATGTAGCAAGAAATAATAAAACATTTGTCAAGTTGAAAATTATCTTTTATAGCTAGAAGCTGTAAATTTGTATTTAAAAGAAGAAAAATGAGATCCTGGGTGGCTGAGGAACAATTGTTTAACCTTTGTAATGTGGAACACCTGGAGGAAAGAGTAATTGAAGATTTCACAATAAACAGAAAATGATGTAATACACAATGAGTTTATCAAAGTTAATCATGTCATGCCAACATGATGCTTTTGGTATCACTGTTTTCTAGACAGTGCAGATATCCATAGAGCATTTGATAATACGTCACATAGGAAACTATTATTTTTACTATAATAAAATAAATTTTAAATTTGTGAAGGCAGGATAACAACAGATTAAGATGAAGGTAATTGTCAGGGTAAAAATAGTGTAATTCTTTGAAGCTACTGTTATTTAGTATTTCTTATTAATGGTTATGGAATAAAAAGTAGACCTGTTTCCATAGAGCTTGTTCATGGCAGCATGTAAGGAGATGTTGGGTGTATTTGGGTGTCACATTATACTGCATAGCTACCAAAAGTCCCACTTCTTGAATTGTTTGCATTGATGACCTAGATGGATCATATCATAGTGTCCTCTGGTCCTGATATCTGAGTATCTTTCTTCTGTAAATTGAAGCTTGGCAGAGTGGATGCTGCCGTATTCCTAGATCTTGCCCTCAGACAGAATAAGAAGTCTTAACATCAAACAGGTTAAGTATAAACACTGTCATTATAAGAATGATCACTTAGAGGTTTGAAGTGCTAGGAATAAAATGAAATTCAACAATACAATGTGCTCAGATTTACATGTGGATCTCATAACAGAGAATTATCCTCTAGTTCATCAGTCACAAATGCAGAAGCACAGAAAGATCAGGTACCTAAATTTAAGCTCTGTGAACACTGCTTGAAAGAACCCAGTCCATTTATCCTGGCAAAAGGCAGAGAGGTATTACTGTTCTCTGGTAATGCACTTCTATTAATAACAGGAAGGCAGAAAAGTATTTTAAGATAAATTGCATTTCACGCACAAAATATTGGCCAGGAACACCCTTAGCATGAAAGCAAGGCACTAACAATACAAAGTTTTCTAATCATCAGAGCAATAAAATTCTGGAAAGTCTTTCCAATGGTACAATCATTAAGTGAATATGTATTCATTTATCAACATATTTCTTTATCTATCTTTACTATTTTAATATTTTCATCATTCTTATATTGAACAATATTCAGATGTGACTTTCTAAGAAATTCAAGAACTGAGACTTTCTATAAGTTTCTATAGTGATGAAGTTCATAGAGTGATGCCCTTCCTTCAGCCGCTTTTTCTCTATTTTGAAATGGGTAAGCTCAGAATATGCCAAAGGAACCGTTATTTCTTCCTTGTGCAGGTCACTTCTCTGAAGAGAATGATGCCCTTTGCATTGTATTTCTTACTATTCTTTTGATATGAAAAAAATCATGATTGTCTGAAGATGAAAACTAGATTGTTTCACTCTTTAGGAAGAAGAACAAACCCATAGCAGATATACATAGATAGATAGTCTAGTATTTATGCATGATAAATTTCGGTGAAACTTATGATTCTTTTAATCTGGCTACAGTGTTAAGTAGTGTGAGTGCAAATAAAAAGAATAATGCATTCAGTTTGCTGTCTTTGGCAGCAGTAAAATGATAAAAGAATGAAAGAATTCAAATGTAAAATGCCTAAAAAGATTAAATTACTAAAGAGGAAAACAAAAATTAAAAATGTGCAAGCTGGCAAAATAAAAAGTGATTTGGAGTCCTTGACCCCAAACTGGAAACTCTGTAAGGGAGAATTATTTAGAAGGATGAAAAGACTTTACAATGGAAAGTTCCATTATTCAAAACCTGACTTTCTTACAGACCCAACTGTAAAGCAATGAGTAGCTGAATAACTCAACTTCTGATTACTCTAATACTGATAATGTAAATTTGAAAGCCACATTCTGCATTTTAGTGTTATTCTCTGTTTCATGTTCTTCTGAGAAAGACGTATTAGGCCTACCCACAGCAGGCGTAGCGTCAGAGCATGAGGCAGCACAGCTTTTCTGTGCCGTTGTTGACGACTGGCATTTCTATCTCATTTCTTCTCCTCTCTCCTTTGGAGAGGTTACAGTGAACAGTTATAACAGGCTCATAGGTGGTGTCTAATCTGTGGGTGTGAACGAAAGAAATGTAAGTCAAAATCTTGACTTCTGGTAATTCAGTGCCGGACTGTTACTCTGATCTGAGCCAATTTCCTAAGTGTTATAGTCTGCAAACCAGGACCTGAGGGACAAAAGGGATACGATTTCTACCTGTCATGGCATGAATGCTGATTAAACTGAAGGAAGCAAGTGTTTCGTTATTTGGGTGACATCTAGTTTTAAGAAGTGTCTGAGAATCTTATTTTCCCTGCGAGATTTCCCGCTCCTTTTTATTCAAAAATATATGAAGAACATTGTGCTTGTTTCTAATTTCTAAAATATTTATATGGTATGTATTTGAAAGTAAGAAAAGTTTTAAAAAACAATTTTTAATGCCCTTTTTTAAAAAAAATAATGCATTTGTTGTGTAACATGCAATAAACCAAACTTTTCCTAGCATTTTTTTTATTTTGATGCTTACAAAGAAAGTCAAATCAAGATTCAGATTCTAAATTTAGTTGTCTGTGATATATATGCCTGCGTATGAGCTACATGTGCAAGTTCCCATTACTGTCACTGGAGGTCTATATTCACATCATTCAAATGCAGATTAACTCAGGTTAGCTGGCTAGGGTTTTTTGACTCGATTGACTGTACTGCCACAGGACTTGAATTAATTACATACACAAAGGTGGCTAGTGTAAGCTGAGATGTTGCGGAGTGTCCGAAACCATTGCATAGAATGAGAAGATATTACAAAAGATTGATGGGAAGTCTATGCTCTAATGTATCGGTAGTGGGAGGTCAGGTACCTTGAGGGATCTCAGTCATTGTTGAAAGCTACTTGTACTTAGAAATGTTATGTAATTTGTCCCTTACTATTGCAGAGATTATCATGACTTCAGTTGCATGAACATACCTACAAGTAGACATACAAATTATTGTTCCAAAATCTCCATTGGAATCCCACTCTTCTGGATAAATTTCAGGTCTGAAAATATGAATCATGGATTCTCCTCCAGAAATGATGGAGAGAAATTGAAAAGACTTCAACCTCTTTGTGGATCTGCTTGGCAGATTTCCATGGGATAAGGTCTGGAGGGCAGAGGGACCCAAGAAAGCTGGTTGTTATTCAAGGATCACTTCCTTCAAACACAAGAGGGGACCATCCCAACAAACAGGATGTCAAGCAAAATTGCCAAGAGGCCTGCATAGATGAACATGGAGTTTCTGGCAAAACTCAGTCACAAAAATGAAGTATGGAGAAGGTAGAAGCAGGGACAGGTAATTTGGAAGGAGTACAGAGACATGGTCTAATCCTGCAGAGTTGCAGTTAGGAAAGTCAGAGTCCACCTGGAATTGAATCTGGCAAGGAATGTCAAAGGCAACAAGAAAGGCAGCTTGAAGTACAAAAAAAGAAGGTTTGGAGAAGGTGACCCCACTATTGAATAAAATAGGGCACCTTGTGACATGGAAAAAGCTTCTACATCTCAAGTCTTTACTAGCAAGACTGGTCTTCAGGAGAACTGGGTCACAGATACTGGGAAAAGTCTGGAGAAAATATGTACTTTTATGGAAAAAGATCAGGTCAAAGAGTACTTAAAAGAACTGGACATACACAAAAGTCCACAGGACCTGATGGGATGTACCTACGAGTGGTGAGAAAACTGGTTGATGTCATTGCAAAGCCATCCTCAATTATCATTGAAAATCATGGAAATTGGGAGAGATACCTGAAGAATGGAGGAAAGCTAACATCACTTCTGTCTTCAAGAAGGGCAAGAAAGAGGACCCAGGGAACCACAAGCTGATCAGCTTCACCTCAGTCCTTAAAGGTGATGTAGCAACTAGTCCCAGAATTGTTTTCCAGCCATATGAAGAACAAGGTGGTCAGCAGTGGTAAGCACAAATCCCTCAAGGGAAAATCATGTTTGACCTATGTGACAACCTTCTATGAAGAAAGAAAGAAATTCTTTACTGTGAAGGTGGTGAGGCACTGGAACAGGTTGCCCAGAGAAGTTGTGGATGTCCCATCACTCTAAGTGTTTAAGGCCAGGCTGGATGGGGCTTTGAGCAACGTGGTCTAGTGGGAGGTGTTCCTGCCCATGGCAGGGGGTTTGGAACTTGATGATCTTCAAGATCCCTTCCAACTCTAATCATTCTATGATTCTATGAAGAAATTACTGGCCTGGTAGGTGAAAGAACAGTGAATATTGTCTACCTAGACTTCAGTAAGGATTTCTACACTGTTACTGTTAAGATCTTTATGGAGAAGCTGATGAAATATGGGTCAGATGAGAAGTCAGGTAGATTCAAAACTGTATGAATGTCCAGGTCCAGAGGCTGCCGGTCAGTGGCATGAAGACTAGTTGGAGGCCAGTAAACAGTGGTGTATCCCAGGGGTTAGAACAAGGTCCAGTTCTGTTTAAAGCCTTCATTAACGATTTGGACTTTGGAGCAGTGTACTTTCAGCAAGTTTGCTGATAAAATAGGTAGCGGCAGTGAATACACCTGAGGGGTCTGCTGCCATCTAAAAGGACCTTAACTGGATGAAGAAACGATCTGGCAAGAACAGGGGAAGTATAAAGTCCCGCACCTGGGAAGGAAAACCCCCAGGCATCAGTATAGGCTGGGTGCTGCCAAACTTGAAAGCAGCTTTGCAAAAAAAAAGACCTAGAGGTCTTGCTGTATGAACCTGAACCAACAAGCCCCTGCAGCAGAAAAGGCCAATGGTACCCTGGCCTGCATTTGATAAAATAACACCAGCAGGTCAAGGGAAGTGATCCATTCCCTCTACTCAACATGGGTGAGTCCATACTTGAAGTCCTTTCTAATTCTGGGCTCCTCAGTACAAGAGAGACACAGAGATACTGGGGAGAGTCCAACAAAGGATAATTAAGGTACTGGAGAATCTTTCAAATGACTGAAGCATGTCTTATATGAAGAAAGACTGAGAGAGTTGGGACTGATCAGCCTGGAGAAGGAAAGGCTCAGGGGAGATCTTAGCAATCTATATAAATATGAGGAAGAAGATATAGCCAGGCTCCTTTCAGTGCTGCCCAGTGACAGGACTAGAGACAATAGGCACAAACTGGAACACAGGAGGTTTCGTCTGAACTTAAGGAAACCCTTTTTTACTGTCAGGGTCACTGAGCACTGGCACAGGTTGCTCAGAGAGGTTGTGGAGTCTCCACCTATGGCTTCTATTCACAGTCGAGTACTATTTAAATAAATATTTCTCAATTTTACCTGATGTTTTTTCCTTCTGAACAAAACAGTTGTCAAGAAAACCTTATAGGCAGAGTACAGGGAACACTTTCCTGAAAACGAAACAAGCCCTGAAGTTCAAAATTAGTTTTTTCTAGATTTTTTTCAAGATCTACAATTTTATCTTGAGTAGCCAAGTTTAGGAACTCCAATTGAGGAGATAATGATTCAGGGCCATATATGAAGTGACCATAAGGAACACATATATCAAATAATCCCTTAATTGTTAGTGAGTGGTTCTGATCAAGAAGAAAAGGCTGAGAGAAAATAAAGAATGTAATGAAGAAAGTAGTACTCGGAAAAGACATGGAGCAATATCCTCTCTCAACAGACAAAAATTACAAGTACTTACAGAGTGCCAGATTTCCTTTTAAATTTAAGCCTCCATAAAATGTTGTGGTATGTGAGGTTAAAAATTGGTCTTCAGATTTAAATCTGCTTCAAGAGTAAAAAATTAAGGAATATATTCAAGCACTTAATTTTTTAAGTTTGTCCTGTTAATAAAACTAAATAGGCATCTAATTTAACTTTTTAACATTCTTGGCAAATATGTACATTAGAATTAAATATAATTCATTTTTCCCTCTTACCATGTCTTTCTTATAAAAAGTACCAGAAATAAAATTAACTGGGATGATCACTGACCTAAATATGTAGGTACCCACATAGCAGTAATTTTCTCAGACTTTGTGTTGCTCAAACTAAACCTAGCAAGCCTGCTTCTCCACTGCCTTCCAAAGGACCATCTGGCCTCATTCTTCTCCTTTTTTTCTCCCTCCTTTAGTTTTTATGGTCTTATTCCAGAGATGATTTGGCAATAAATATCTTATTTCTTTTTCACCCTGTCTATGACTTCCCCACTTTAGATACTCCCAGGACACCTGTGAAAATAAAAGAATGTGCCATTATTGAATTTGATACTGGAGGAGCAGAACCCTGTAAGCTGTTTTATGTTGACGAGAAAAATTGTGCATCAGACTAATATCACAAAACAAAATATGAGAAAGGCATAAAAAACAGGTGAGTTACTGTCTTCAAATGATCTTGCTTCGTATGCTGCAGTGAAGTGACCAGATTTATACCCTCCTGAATAGAATAGAATAGAATAGAATAGAATAGAATAGAATAGAATAGAATAGAAAATAGAAATTTTAGTTGGAAGGGAACTACAATGATCAACTGGTCCAACCATCTGACCACTTCAGGGTTGACCACAATTTAACTGAGAAACTGTTTCCATGTGAATTATTGCTGGACATGTCTGGAGAGGCCCACCCTGAGGCAGCATTGTGGATGGTAAGATATACAAAATGCCTTTTCTATGGAAAGGAAGCGCTGTTTAAGGAAGGTGCAAACACTATAGACTCAGAAAGCGATTTAGGGTTTCAGATGAAAGAAAAACCTGCAAGCAGTGAAACAGCATGGATGCCACCCTCACATATATACTCNTCAGCGGTGACTATAGCAAATAAAACTGCAAGTCACAGTGATGTATTTACCTTTCATTGCAAGATCCTCTGTTTGGATGTAACAAATTAGCTTCTCAGAATCTTGCTCATCTGAACAGCAGCTGTTTGCCATATGGATCAAAACTGCATTTGGCAAATGGAATCACTTCCTCATGCCCATCTGATTTTCATGTACGGTCATGTATCTGAATGTTAAGGGAGGAGTTTGCTGTCTACCGAGGGCGGTTCAGCTAAGAAGTGTTTATTTTGAATCCCAGTTTTCTTTTGCCTTTTTTTTTTCTTTTTTTTCTTTTTCCCAGAAAGTTCTTCCTCTGCAGAAAATTTTAAACAAAACAAAACCCCATGCCTTAAATACAAAACTTAATAAACTAATCTGAGGAAAACAAAAGGCAGTGGAAAAGTGAGGGAGGACTATTTTTTTATTCTTAAAAAGATAAGCCAAATAAAATATTCTGTCTCCAAAGAAGTATGTAACACTGTATTTCTTCTATCTTTAAATATTAGATTACTTTCAATAAAATCA
>VZTM01016909.1:9775-22305 GCA_013400555.1 Jacana jacana
TACTATTTACATGTACTTTCTTCATGGTGAATGTTCTACTCTGAGATACTGAGCACCCTCCCTCTCCACTGAAGTAAATAAAATGCAGATGTGGTCCTCAATGTTAATTCATCCCTTGTGTTTGTTGTAGGCACTATGTATGCTTTTTATCAGCTCTAACTAGACTAGAATAATAATTATCATCATTCTGTTATCCCTGTCCTATAAATTAAGAAAATCTTGCTTTGCAGTGAGGAAGATCTGCAGATTTCAGTATATAAAGAGGGAAATGAATGGGAAGAGGCCAAAGATGCAGAACTCTTGTCAGACATGACCTGATAGAAGTTGTGAACTACAGCTGCTAATCCAATGAACCAGATGGTATCAATTGTCAAACCAGGTGCAGGAAATAGGGTTGTTAGCTCTCCTGCAAATCAATTAGATCAACATGAAAAATCCGTAAATGAACTTCCTACCAAAAAAAAATTGTACCAGAAACTGTCTGGAGTGCTCAGCTGAGATGTGAATGATCGGTCCTTTTGCAAGTGGCAGTTGCCATTAAATCTCTTTATTCCTTTTATTAATAAACCTTCCAAAATTTAATTTTCAACTGTTAATATAACATTGGAAGCTGCCTCATGCAACACCTTTCTTTTTACTGATTCATGCTAATTGAAAGTGTCAGAAAGCATGAAGTATGTCATTGAGCTAACACCGGTTACTACTGCATGTGTTTCAGTAGGCCTTATTTATCCCAATAGACAGGTAAATTTTTATTTCACTTAGGAGAAAGCTGTTCCCAAAATGATGCTTCTATAAAATATCAAATAATATTGGTTAATCAGCTTTTGGCTGATGCCTTGATACTTTTTAATGAAATCTCATTTGCCATTTTCCCAACATGATACACAATATGCAGCAAGTTTTATAAGAGACTATGGAAATTCGTGGGCTGCTAGAACTAGTATGAAGTTATTTAGCAGTGCTATCTGGGATAACTCCAGGGTTGTAAGGAGAAGGGAGCTGACAGATTACAGCAATTCCCCACATTATGTTATATCCAAATTCTGACAGGAGGAAGTGAAAGATTTTTTTAAAGGAAATATCTGAGAATCCCCTTGAAACCCTGTCTTCTGAAATACACTCTGTAAGGGGTTTTCTAGTTAAATTTGTAACAGAAGTCCTGAAATACTTTATACAAATATTATACACATATTTTACACATATTATACACATATTAGCTATATATGAATATTTTATACATGTGTATACATAGACATACATTTACATTAGTTCCATTAAAACTAATTTTTTTCTTTATATTTTCATTACTGTTTTAGCTAGGAGAAGACATAGAAACAGACTCATATTTCACCCTGTACTGGAATTAAAATACATTTAAAACTCTTACACAAAATGAACCACCACTTGATTGGACTAAAAGAGAGCATTCCCATTAAACTTGCTCTCTTTAGCTAAAAATTAATTGGCAGCATTAAAAAGGTGTAGCAAACAAGATAAATATATACAAATCTGGATGTTTCTGTAGATTAGATTATACAAAGAGAAAAAACAATCAGAAAAACGTGAAGACAGAATATATATGTGTTCAAAATATGTGTTTCATGATAATGAATAGGGGGAAAAAATACCAAGAGACCCGAACAATCTAAAACAATTATGACAATTTGTTCCACTCACAAAGGTTCCATAGCTGGAGTCCTGTTATTTTGTTTTTCAAAAGTATCTACTTGTCATAAATCCAGGAACATAAATTAAACCTGTTACATGATGCTTTCTTATTGCTTGATTATTTTTAAAATTTTATGCTGCTTAAAGCATTGATGAAAGATATGACTCTTAAATGCTCAGCATGCATGTCATCTGAGGCACTAGGAATAATATGCCATTCTGGGGCAATGCTGGATCAAATATCATCAGAAACATATCAAAGCCTCAGAAAAAAAGACATGAATCTGATCACTTAGATGCTTAGAGACAAGTATTCCACCAAATCTGAGATGAGACAAATTTAACCTTTCTATTTTCCATAACAGCACTTGTACAGGAATACACTAACTAGTATTAAAAAAATAATAAAAACATACTGTAATTTCAATTATTTCTTTTACTGAGCACTTCAGTGTAGATATAGTAACCACATACAGTAAATATAACTGGATTTTAATACGCAGAGGATCATCAAAGAAATAGTAACTTGATATCCAGTCAAACAGTTAACCTTATGGTTAGGAGCATTTTTTGGTTTTTAGGTATTATTTAAAGTCTGATCACACACACACTTATTTTTTGTTTTAAGAATAGTAAACATGCATAAGATCTTATCAGGTTGCAATATCACTCGAAAAAAAAAATCAAAATAAATAATTTAGAAATTTACATTTCCAATATAGCAATACTTATTGTACCTCAAAATATTTTAGTTGTTAGAGCAGTTTCAATCAAGTCTCTGATTTACAGAGAATAAATGCTGAATTTAATTTCATGAGGGGTTATTATTTAAAATATCAACATGTTGGACGAAATTAAGTAAGAATTATGTCCTGAGATGTGTGTCATCTTTTATAATTCTACACAATAACCTGTCACTGAGTGGATCATGATGATCCTCTGGATTAAAGGCAATATTATTCAAAATACTAAAGGAAGAGAGTATTTTTATACTGCCTTTAGCAATGGCTTAATGCAAAAGTACACGAGCAATAATGAGGTCAGGAACTCCAAGCCCACTCCCTCATTGCTGATGTTACACCAAAACACTTTTCAGGATAAAAGTGAAGATATAATATATATTTGAATTTATTATTAAGTTTAATTAGTGTTTCAGCAGTTCAATAGTCCAAAATACGTAATGCAGAAAAGCTTCAATGATTATATTCTTAAACCTGTTACATGATGCTTTCTTATTGCTTACCTTTTTCCCAACCACCAATGCTCACACTAGGTCTTATATGTTGACAGCTTCAGCCTTAAAACCTCTTTCAGTAGACTTTGGGTTGGAGGGTGTCACAGAGAGCCACCAACATCCCAAGCCTTTCACTGTAGGAGTGGGAAGTCCCTAGTGGAGGTCCCTTCCTCTTCTGATTTAGGGCATTTTCCCATCCCCATCTGCTCCCTTCTGGCTGCTCCCAGGGAAGGGGTAAAAGCTGCCCCACAACCCTCATGATCCCAGGAGCTGTTTGTGCAGCAGGGATTGCCTGGGGCTGTCAGCCCCTTCCCCAACACCACTCGGCATTTGTAGAGCTGGGGCTCAGGCTGAGCAATGCCCATGTAGCACCTGGTAAACCCAGCTCAGCCCAACTCAGACTAGTGCATCCCAACCACCAGGGACCTGCCACAAGTGGCCACAACACGGGGCTGCCTACCCCAGACAATGGAAAACCCATATTTCTTGGACTAATCAGATGAATTCCTTTGTGGGTCCTCTTTTTCTTCAAGGAGTTTTACATTCTTCTTTTTCGCAGTGTCATGGCCTAAATAGGAAGCAAGGGCATCATCCTTGTTGAGAGCACAGTCCTAAATACATTTTCATGGCAGATACAAGAGATGCATTTATCTCTTCCACAAGCATAGGAAAACCTGTATTTTTAATCCTGTAGAATATTTAGATGAGGGTAGAAAGGTTCAATGCTCAGTCCTCTACATAGAACATCCATTCTGTGCATAAATAATAGTTTTCAATGTCTCCATAAGGCTTTAAAAGCAAAACCATTTATCTACAGACTTACAGGCACCCAGAGATGAAAGATTTTACATCACATCTGTGTATCTAAGAAGTTCCTCCATAGTCCCAGTTTAGGTGCTCATCTAGGGGTTAATTCTAAAAAAGATAAAGAATATGTATTGTATTGACTGGAATTTGTATGAGTTTTAGGTGGAAGGGAAAATAAATCCCTCTTAAATCTCCCAAGACAAAGCTAACACTGAACAGTTCCTTCCCATGTCAAACTCATAACTTCAGCTGATTACTCAATGCAATAATTTAGTGACTGAATAATTGGAACCGACTGATTTATTGATTCAATTTAAATGTACCCATTATTTGATCATTGTACTGTTCATCTTTAATTAGCTAATAAAACTGTAGCATATTAGTTTGGAAATATGTCTCATTAACTGAATATTTGCTTGCTTATGCTTTTATAAAATCCATAATTGACTCATAGAACTGATTTATTTTCTTAGGTTGCAATATGTGCTATGAACTGACTGTAGATAAGCAATTTCTAAGCAATAGGTCCTCCCCCCACCTAAAATCAAAAGTAGAAATTGATGTATTTCCTTTTACATAGTTTTGCTGTAATGTTGAATCCAAAGAAGATTTGGATTTACCCACATGGTAAATTAAAAATAAAATATATATAAGAAAGGAAGAAAGAAAGAGAGAGTAATAAATACCTCATACTAGCCAAATACTCTATGGAGTAGTGCAGGAGTCAAAGCTAGAGATGAAACTGAGCTCCTAGACACTCAAGAATCAGATCCCCATGTGGAATAGTATAGTGCATCATAATGAATGGAACAGATCTCAACCATTAAAACAAAATGCTAAGACAAGAACAAAATCACTTGGAATTATAGGTAATAGCCTGATTGTTCAGAAGGTGGTAAACTTGAAAACTTCCATTTCTGTTTGCTCCTTCTCTGTCTATTCCTGAAGTAAAAACTTCATTATACTAGGTCTGGCTGGGAATGTTCTTCATAATAGCCTGTATGGTGCTAAGCTTTGAATTTGTGGCTGAAATAGTCATTGACTATTTCTGAACACTACCTGCACAGTTTTCCTATGTTCTGTCAGACACAACAAATCTTTAGTAGCATAATTGCCCCATAGACATTTCTCTCAGTTAAGGATAATGAACATAACCCACCATCAATTTAAATCACTATGTCTCTAAGAAGTCAGGAGTTCTACACTGATTCAAACCAGCTGGCATCTCAGTCCAGGAATCAAATATTTAAATAGTTTTTTCTATTTATTTCATAGCTTTCCATCATTAGTCAAATTTCCAAGAAAATCACAATTTCACAGACGAAACAATTGCCACTAAATTCTTCTCTCATACCAGAAAGTACACTTCTAATTTGAGAGTATTATTTGAGACACAAGACTGCATACTCTACAGGAACACTGTAGAAGAAAAATTGTAAAAAAGGCTCAACGTACATTTCTGAATTAACCACCTAAAAAAGATATTTGCTAGGATTGTCAACAGGAAAATAAAATATTAAAAAAAAAATAAATGTGGAATTCAGGTTCCTTACATTATCTACTCTTATCCAAATGTTCACTTAAGAAATACTAGTTGAAAGATAAAATAATTATTTCAATGTTTATAAGAATATTAACATGCAGATAGAGAAAATTCTTCTGCTGATACTCATTTGAATAATTTAAAAGATATTCCCATGAAAGACTTAATTTAATTAAACAGTAAACAAAACCAACAAGTTTTTTTTCAGACTGTTAATGAAATTTTGTCATAAAGTATTAATGAATGAACCATGGTCTCTCCACCTTGTAACTGCACAAATCCTAAAACAAAACAATGTATGGCAAAAGAAAAACAGAAATCAAGGTAATGCAACTGAGCAGCAATGTGACCCTCTCTGTAGCTGAGGGATTCTCACTTTGCTGTTCTGCTGCACTACTGGGTTTTTTTTATTTATTTTATAGCATCTTTCTGCTGAGTTCCTCATATGTGAGCTGATGGTGTATGAATGAAAACGGCACTGCTCCACTGACTCTTGGTGGGTTTACCCTTTCTGCACGCAACAGACTCTCATTTGAAAATAATTACTTGTCTCCTTCACATTGGCTGAAATCAGTGGGCCTGGAAGTAGATGGAAGTTGCAGTTGGTTGATCTAGTCTTTTCTGCTGGCTGGACACAGGAGGGAGTGTCATATCACAAAATGCTAATCTGTTCCCAATGCCCTGGACTGTCAGAGTAAAACATGGGCTAAAGGCTTTGGTGGCAACATGAACATACAGGTTTACAGGAGCTTCAGATTTCTCTATGAGCCCCTCTCAAAAAAGCCAACCAAACAGACAAACAAAAATCAAACAAATTAAAAGTCAGTTTAGATATTCTAGACACTTTTGACTCATTCTACTTCTTTATTAAAAAAAAAAAAAAATCCAACTAAGAATGACTAGAGATACTTCTTCCTAACTACTTACATATTTAAATCATCCCCATAAATCTTGTACATATCAGTCAAGCCACATACATTTCTTGACATATTCAATATACAGTTTAAGCTTAAATATCTTAATTTTTCTTGTGGTATGACAGCTCATTCATTATTAAACAGAGCTTTGCTTAGAAAATCAAAATCACAAAAAGGTAAATAAGTAGATTAATTTATTATATTACATTTTTAAGAGAATAAGTCAAAATAATTTCCTTTTTTTTTCCCCAATTTTGGATGGTCTGTATGATTATCTCATGCTGAATAAACTTTTTTATTTTTAATAGACCAGGACTCAGGAAACTTTCTTTTTTCTTTTAAGCTATAAATTGTTTATGAATAGATTTGATCTTTAAAATTCACATTTAATTATTGTTAGTCACAGGAGTTATTATGACATTAACTTTCATTCATCTTGAAAGTCACTGTAGTTTGTTCTAGAACTTCAAGATTAGCAAATATGTCTAAATACACATCTCTCACTGAAGCCAATGCATACACAGGACTACCACATACCTGACAGTGGAGAGCAGAGTGAAGAGGAACAGGTCACCTAGAGGTCCCATGCGTTAGAGAGAGAAGGGGATGAGGTGGTCTTGTGTGGACCTTCTGAGTGCCAAACTGGGATAATATTTAAAGGTACCTAAGTAAAGGTCCACTGTATGAGTCCCAGATCCTTCGTGATTTCAAAACCTATAACCCACCTCTGACTCCTGGCCATGAACGTATAACTTTTAACTTTTCCTAACCAGAGCCTTGCAATGCTTTCTAAACCAAATTCCTAACCCATGACCACAGTCCATCTCATGACTTTATACTATTTTCAATTCACTTTTCAGATCTTTCTGAATCCCAGCTATCTGTTGACACTTTCTGCAAACATCAGGTTGCTCCGCCTGTTTGAGTCTGACCTTTCTTTGAACCTTATGTAGACACACGGTCCCCCTGCTTTTAGGTGATGTTCAGAAGCCCACATGTAGGTGGCACTCACCACAAATCTGTTCACAATGGTTTTATAAATATGAATTAGATTAATTACTTACCCTAAAAATTTTTTTTACATTCTTTCTCTACCGTTAGACTATCATAAAATTTATATAAAGACACAGAATAAAGTTACATTCAATATTTTTATTCATACAAAGTATTTGTGAATTTCACATCTATGGTCCTGTTTCTGAAGTATGAATCAGGTCTTTGCCAGATTATATCCTTGTACAAGTGGCTTTTACAATTAGCTTCATTAAAACTGTTTCCCAGCGGACTAAGCAGTGGTTTTTCCCTCGAAAGTGGGTTATGGCTGTGCCCAACTCGTTAGGCTGATGCTAGGCCCTCAGGGTTATGCAAACAAGACAGGACATGAAAGACTACTGGAAAAGACATGAGAAATTGCTGTACCTGGCAGGTAACTGTAAGAATCACAGAATCACAGAACCTTTCAGGTTGGAAGAGACCCTTGGGATCATCGAGTCCAACCATCAGCCTTACCCTACACAGGTCACGCTTCAGAAAGTCACAAGTGCATAAATTCTGGGGTTTTTCACATGGAAAAGGATACATATCTATTTAGCACATATTCTAGATTTTAGGGCTGTTACCTCGCTTTACTCCAAAATAATTCCTGTGATAAGACAATTGTAACTTTTTTTGCAGTAAAGCAACAGTTTGACAACAGTAAGGCTTGAGGGCAGCTGAGCCAGGAGCTGGAAGGGGCACGGAGAGCTGGGTCCCAGCCAGCTGCCACAGTGGTTTGGATCAGCTGGGTTTATCTGCTGCCCAGCAGGAGGCTTAGAAGTTCCACTCTTGGTCTGGCTTTCCCTTGTGGAAGCAGCACCTTCTCTGCTCAGTGACACCATCTCATCCATCCCCTGCTGGTTTGTCCCGTTTGCAGCACCCCAAGCCCCCAGCCACCCCTCAGGACTTGCAGAGGAGACACCACACGAGGCTCACTCATAGAATCCTCCAGGTTGGATGGGACCTCCAGGTTGGAGCCAAGAGAAGCCAAGAAGCCAAGAGAAGTTTCAGACAGTGCTGAGAAGGATGGTGGTTACACAGGGTCAGTCTGTGCCAGAATTCACAGATGCTTAGAGGGTAGTCTTGGGGATGTTTAGGGGACTAAAAGCTCACAAGGTCAAAACAGCCTAAATATAATTTATACGATATAAGGTTGAGACTTGAATACAGGTAACAAAGCTAGAACCACTGGAAAAAATCATAATTGGGCATGTCTGCTGTCTGGGAGGAGACAGGGATGGAGAAAAGGAAGTACAAGAGTACCGAAAAGAAGAGGCAGAAAACAGTAAACTGGATATGTTACCCAAAGGACATAAGAAGGGATTACTGTGTGCAGGTCTGGAGCCCTCAATACAGGAAGGACATGGACCTGATAGAGCATGTTCAGAGGAGGGCCACAAAAATTATCAGGGTGTTGGAGCACCTTTGCTACAAGGACAGGCTGAGGGAGCTGGGCTTGTTCAGCCTGGAGAAGAGGAGGCTCTGAGGAGACCTAAGAGCAGTCTTCCAGTACCTGAAGGGGGCCTACAGAAAGGCTGGAGAGGGTCTGTTTTACAAAGGCCTGCGGTGACAGGATGAGGGGCAATGGCTTCAAACTGGAGAAGAGCAGATTTAGATTGGATATGAGGAATAAGTTCTTTACTATGAGGCTGATGGTTCACTGGATCAGGTTGCCTGGGGAGGTGGTTGTGGCCCCTTCCCTGGAGATATTCAAGGTGAGGCTTGATGGGGTCGTCTGCAGCCTGGTCTAGTTGGGTCTAGTTGCTGATCTATCTAGCTGGGCATCCCACCATTGCATCCACTACATGCAGCAAATACAAATATGGTTATATTCATTGGATTGCCTTTCAAAAATATATGCTATTTCTGTTTACATTTTCTGTCATTTCTGTGCCAAGACTCTAATAATGAGGTTTCAGTAGCTTGCATTCCAGCTGTGTTCTATACCTCATGTGAAATACAGTACTTTGGGTGTGAATAATTTGCCTGCAGGCATAACTCCTTGCCATATAAAGATTAGGCAATTAAGTAACCCTTCTCTTGTAACTTATCAGTATGTGTATTAAAAAAGAAATTAGGTCAATTCCGTGTTTATTCACATGAAGATATATAGGCAAATACATTTTAAATATTTATTAAGAAAGTCCAGAAAGCTTCCTAAGAATAAGCTTTTAATTCTGATATCCTGGCTAAATTTCAGCTTTGGTAATTATATTCTGCCTGCTTCATTTTCCTTTGCATTTGTAATTAGATTCACCATTCTTCCGCTTTTGTCCTAAGTCATTTTATAGTGTGGCTGTGCTCTATTAACCACTGCAGCATACTACACCACAAATGTGCTGCAGGACTGCATGAAGCAATTTCTTTCTATATAGCTCATAATGTAAAAACAGTTTTGAGGCATTCCAGGAAGAATAGTTCTCTATAAACATATGGACACTTAGCATGAAATCAATGTAGCAAGCAAAGGTTGGCCAGCCTCTCTGGTCCTGATCCAGCAAAGCACTTCAACATGTGGGATTCTTTTGGCTTTATCTCCCGTCTTCCATGTGTAAGTATTTTGCTGGATTTGTGTTCAAAAAGAGGTCTGATCTGCAATCAGAAATGCTGGTGAAGGTTTTGTACAGCCTTTGACTGTAATCCCTCATTTGGAGCTTATTTCCACAATTTCTCCTTTCTCAGTTCATATTTGCTGCAGCAACCATGGAGCTTTTCAGGGAAAGAGTAAAGTAGGCAATAAAGCAGATTACTGTATGTTTTCAAGAGGAAAAGGTTGTCATTAACTTACAGCTCACAATTGCCTTTAAGGGGAAATAAAAATATACTTCATAATTGACGCAAAAAATACCACAGTAATCTCCATTTCTAATAAATTTGTCTTTGTTATACAGGATGCTCTGAGAGATACATAGCTGATAGTTGCATCCTTTTTCATAGCTAATTTTATTAAATTAAATGCTCAGTCTAATCAGTGGAATTTGTACATTACCTTTGTCTTTCTTCTGTAAGTGTCAGTTACTAAAAATACCATGGATGATGATATATTGCCACAAAAAATTCCAGCATATATCACTTCTAGTACAGTATTTTGATTTTTGCATTCTTTTTACAATATACACTAGATTAGAAAGGCAGACCTGGATCTGACCCATTGTGTTCCTTTTCATGACATAGTAAGGGTTGCTAACCATCAATTTACAAGAATTATGAAAATAAGATTATTATTTAGGGAATTTGTTCTCAAAGTGCAGAAGCTCACTTTTTTTAAAGAACATGAAGATACTCTCCTCCAACTGTATTTGAAAGAAATAGTATGGATGCAAAGAATACAAAAGCTGAACATCCCTCTACAAACATGTCTTTACTTCTGGTCTTCCCTACAGAGGACTTCACTTTAAAAAAAAAAAACATCCAGGAACATATAAAGGAACATATAAAGGATGAAAAGATACAATTTTTCTTCAAATACAATACCATTAGATGTCCTTATGTGTTGGCCATTTTAAGACATTTGATGTCAAAGGCAAGAATATGATGCTAAAAAACCAGAACTGACTGAAATATTTTTGAAAGGTCTTTCTAGAAATATGCACAGATTGGTAACATCAAAACATTTAACAGGTTTGTATTGATTTTGCTTCATTGTTTGCTAGGCAACTGCTTCATTTAGTAGCTCCAACACTGATTGCACAGATTCTGGAAATCAACATTATAATCAACATACTTCTGTATTGATGCGATGGGGCATAGAAACCACAGAATAGCGAACATGGTGTTAATGGGAGCCAAATGGTTTGATTAGCCCTTGAAGCTGAACCTTGGTATAGACAAACAATCAAACTAGGAATCAGAACATCCAGCTTCCTATAAAGGACAATGGGACCGCTTTTGAGAGAATTACTATCCCCTGATAAAATCAGGGGGAAAGAAACTAACTCAGAATCATTGTTTCATAATGTTTCATTATTACTGGATTAAAAAGAAAGTATTTGGCTTATTCTGACATTTTGCATTTTCTTTTCTACTAAAAGTCATTGTGACTAGCTTCTGGTCCAAAAAATTAACAGAGAGAAAATAAAAACTACTTTAAATATGTAAAACATCAATAAAATAGTCTATCAGAAAGCTCTAGCCTGTTAAAATACACTACCTACTTGTACTATCTGTAATTTTCTTATGTACTTCCATACAATTTTGAAAGGTGAGCTTATGTAGCTGTCTGTAGGATAAAGTATACCTGTTGCGTGACTATGTTTTGTTTCCACTTCTTTTTTTCTTTAATCAACTTGAACAGTTCCTTCATATTGTTCTAGGAGTTGATACTTGTGAGAAGAAAAAGAAAATGTTTCTTCTGAAATTAGGAGAATATAATCATTTCAGCAATGAAAAAAATCACTGCAAACCATGAAGATGCTTGTAATCTTGTGTGAGAAAGAAATTAATCTCAGTGCATGTGATGGCATCCTAATGTACTTACAGGCAATGCTGAGCCCTGTTCTAAAATGTAGCCAATCCATGCAGGGCGGATGCAGTAGACAGAAAACAAGTAGCATTATCTTAACCTCCCATTTGGTCAGAGAGACATTAGCAGCTAATTCTTCATCTTGGATGATTATGTGATTTTTAAATGAAACAAATGCTTTATGGTTTTGATTATAAAATATTGCTTGCACAGTCGTAAAGAACTATCATATGTTTTGTTATCTATACTCTTCTCTCATATTGCTAAAAGCCAGATTTTGTCATTTTAAGAGAAAAATTTTCAAACTGGTTGTCCTTTACAAAAACTGAACATTGTAAATTGCCAAAAAATTTCAAATCCTAGAAATCTCATACCCTTAAGTGCTAAGCAAAAAATATTTAGATTTTGAACCTAGCAAACAATGTATAATAATTTAAAAATGAGACAATCCATTCTACCGTAGATATTATTAAGCTCAAAACTGCATTTCATGTACAGTACTCGATTAAAAAAAATGTAGAAAATATTTAAATATTTCAATTCAGACTTTTAATTCTCTTTCAATGGCATAAAGTGCTTCTACTGTGATCTTAAACCAGACCCATAAATATTTCCTATTTCCTAGCCTGTATTATGGCAGTATTTTTGTTGTTATTTTATCAATAGATTCCAGCCCAGGAGAACAAAAAAAAGAAGAGTGTCAGTGAAAACCAAGGTAAAAATTGTAAGTTTTAATCTGTTTTGATTTATTTGAAAGCTTGTTTTCAGGTTCTCAAACAGAATATCAGTTCTTGAAGGCAACAATTAGGCTTATTACCCTTTTACCATTGCAAGGTAAAAAATTAAAAAAAAAAAAACAAA
>VZTM01016910.1:0-17495 GCA_013400555.1 Jacana jacana
GGGGTCCCCCCGCGTCCGCTGGGGCCGAGGGCAGCGTCTCGGGATGCCGCTTAGATCCGTCCCGTGTAAAACGCCCTATTGAATTGAGGTATAATTTAATGTACACTTTATATACGGTGCCTGTGCTTGTATATATTATGCCCACTTATATTAGAGATTAATCTATCTAAAACTACCCCCCAGCCCACGCCTGGGGACAAGGAAGCCCCAGCTCGGAGAGAAAGGGGTCGCTTCCCCTTTTTCCTCCGGGGCGAGCAAAAAGAGAACCCCTTCCCTCTTTTGACCGCCAAACGCTGCACCCCAAACCCCCGCCTGGGGGGTGGCACCCCATCTTTTTTGCCGTTTTCCACCCCACTTTCCACCCCCCCTGCCCAGCCACGTCCCCACAAGGTCCCTCTGTGTGAGCGGGGACTGGAGCGAAGCGGGGCTCTGCGCTGGCACAGACCCTGGGGCAGGAGAAGGGGAAAGCTGGGGGTGGGGGGGGTTCAGCCCAGTCAACCCCAAAAAGCTGGGGGTGACCCAGACTGGTGGGCGAGGGCTCCTTCTCCCCCGGGCTTTCCTTTCCAGCTCCTGCCATTGCAGGGGGGGATTTGTGGCGGTTCGTAATCTGTGACTGACAAAAAAAAGCAGTGTTTTGGCTGCCTGATGGTAAAGGTTGGATGGGGAGGGGGTGACATATGGCCCCAGGATCCTGCTGCAACGGGGGGGACATTATTCCCTGGGTTCTTTGGGGGGGGTTCAGCCCTCCTGGCCTGCTGTGGGTGAGGGTGTCCCTCTCCCAAGGACATGTTTGTGGGGTTCATTATATCCCCACTTGGGGTGAAAGCTGAGGTCTGGGGATGACCCCGTCCTTTGGCCAAGGCTCACACCGCAAGGGTGGGGAAACTGAGTCACGGCAAAGCGCGAGACCCACCGACAGACTGCAGAAAGAGGGTTGGGGACACGGGTGTCCCGAGGACACCTCTGAGATGGCCCGTCAGGACTCACAAGTCACCAAACCTAGAAAATTGGATGTATTTTAGCATCACCAGGAAAAGGAAAGAGCTCCAAGGGCGAGCATAAGGGAGGTGAGTCATGGTTTCCTTTCCTGGGGCAGCCGAGCGATGCCCCATCACCCTTCCCGGCTGCCTGGGGTTTGGCACGGGGCTGGCTCCGGGCTCAGCTGCTTGGGAAAGGCAGGAGTCAGAGACAGGATTTTAAGATTAAGGACCCTTGTGCCTGGGGGGGGGAACATAGAGGAGAGGCTCCCCCAGAGCTCCTGGGAGTAGAGTTGTGCCTCAGTTTCCCCCCTCGTCAAAAAACCATTGACACAGGCTGTGGGGCTCTGGGATCTGCTGGGACTGGGACGCAGCAGACGCTGGCTGCGATATCTGGGACTTGTTTCTGCTCCGAGGGAGGAGCACGGGTCACGAGGGGCCCGGCGAGCTCTTGGCGTGGCTGGGAAGCCAGCAAGCCAGGGTGGCCAGCGGTGCCGGGCAGCTTGCCCTTGCCTCTCCCCACATCCAGCTCCGAGATGTTCTGCTGTTATTCCCTCATTTTGGGGGCAACCTCACGCTGAAGCAGGGGTGAACCTCGCAGCCCTGGAGCTGCTGGCGGAGCCAGGGATCTGCAAACCTCTTAGAGGTTGGTTTTTAGCCATTTTGGACACCGAGGGGCGAGTTGCCTCTTCTGGGAGACCAGGGCTGTAACAGTTCGGGGGGGGAAAACTGGGAAAAAGAGAAGGGAGAGGGGAGGAGAAGCAGCGAGGAGGGGAAGAGCCTCACGTGGCTTCCTGGGGAACCCGCCAGCACCTCTGGCGCAGGAGCTGACTCCGAGTCCCTTGTGTCACCGGTGCAGGGGACACACCGGTCCCTTGGCCAGTGCCAGGCGGGTGGCAAAACCCCCTCCTGCATTTTTTGGTAGGGTGGGTGCTCTGGTTGCTGGAGAGGATGGCTGGCTGGCATGATGACAGTCTCCTCCCCTCTCTTGCTCTCTGCCCCCGGTCCCCAGCATCCTCTTAGCCTTTTCTTCTGTTGTTTTTTCCCCCAGCTTGGGATGCTCCTCAGGAGAGAGAAGACTCCCCACGAGAAGGACGCCTGGGGCTGTGCTCGCTTCTGCTTTCTCACCCAGGCTTTGTTTGTGCCAAGGATGCTCTGCTGGCCCATCGCCCTGGGAGCGCTGGTGCTCAGCCTAGCAGGTGAGCCGGGCTGGGGTGGTTTGGGGTTGTCACCACCCCGAAGGAGATGTCCCAAATGTCACGTTCATCCCCACCAAGCTGCCTTTGAGCACCCACAAGGTGTTTTTCCTGCTTTCATGATCCTCCCGCTGCCCAGAGCATCACCCCCTGGAGTGCAGTGTCTCCTGGTGCACGTGGGCCACCCCCTGTAGCAGGAGGCCACCACCTTCTGCTTGCTACGGCTGGGACAACCAAACCCTGAAGATTTTGGACTTACCTGGCTCTGTTCCCATGTGCCGCAGCTCTGGCCCCCACCAAACCTGGGAGAGACAGCGGGACTGAATCCATTCGGGATGCTCAGCAGCCATTCCGGCCAGGCTGGGTCATCTTCCTAAAGCCTGCTGGCATTTATTGTTAGCTGGAGGGAGATGTGACACTCTGGAGTCTGCCAGGAGGCAGGCAGGCTGCCCAAGGGCTCTTCTGCCTGTCTGCCCGGCTGCGGCCCCTGGCAGGGCTCCTGCTCTTTCCTGCAGCTCCTCACCTTCCCCAGTTGGGCTCTTGCTTAAACTTTAATGTCCCGTTGCTGCCCTTGTCCCCAGGGAGGGCTTTGCTGTGGGTCGTGGCTTTGCTGTGGGTCGTGGCTTTGCTGTGTTCTGCAGTGGTGTTGAGGATGGAATATAAAGTGAGCCCTTGGTTCAAGGTGGGTTTTGGGGTTGTTTTTTTCTCTTTTTCCTCCCCGTTTTGGGGCTGGGAGGAATCAGTGAATGAAGCCCTGATGGTGCCCTGGGTCTGCTTTGGGGGATGTAGAGACTCGCTGCCAACGGGGACCCCAGAACCGGTGCCGAGCGTGAGGGGTCCAGCAGCCCTGGCAGGGTTGGCATCGCGCCCTGACACGGTGGCAGGGTTGGCAGTGTGCGGTGGCTCGGGCATGCGGTTGGCATCGTGCCATGGCACTGGGAGAGGGTTGGCATCTTGCTGTGACATACCGCTTGGCATCGCACTGGTGCCATCTAGTGCCTGCCAGCCCGGAGTCGGCTGGTTCTGGGGACACAGGACTCCATGGGTCTCCCCACTGCTGTCTCCCTGCTGCATCCCATGGCGGGTGCAGGTTTGGGTGCCTGTGGCCACAGCTGGCTGCTGAGGGCAGTGAAGCCCCAGGTTTGGTGCTGGATGTGGGGCTGTTTCCCTTCTGGCAGGGTGGGCTTGGCTGAGAGACAGTGATGGGGATGGTCTTGAGATGCCATCTGCCCACGTGTTCCTCCCATGGGCATCCCCTCATTTGCTTAGATGTTACCTGGACAAAGAGTTAATGGGGTGCTTCTTCAGGGTCTCAACCACTGTCTGCTTTTGCCCTTGTCACTTTCCTGCAGGTGCCATGGAGATCCAGGTCCCAGAGGAGCCTGTGGTGGCTCTTTTCGGCCGAGACACCACCTTGTGCTGCTCCTTCTCTCCCGAGGCCAACTTCAGCCTCGATGACCTGAGCCTCATCTGGCAGCTGACGGACACCAAGCGCTTGGTCCACAGTTTCTCTGATGGCCAGGACCAGCTGGCAGATCAGGTTGGGAGCTACGCCAACCGTACGGCCCTCTTCTACGACCAGCTGGCCCAGGGCAATGTCTCGCTGCTCCTCCGACGCGTGGAGATCTCAGATGAGGGCAGTTTCACCTGCTTTGTCCGGGTCCGGGACTACAGCAGGGCAGCAGTGACATTGCAGGTGGCAGGTGAGTGATGGAGAGTTGGGGTGTCCCTGTGTGTCTCCCCAGGGAGAAGGATTCTCCATCATGCTCCTCCATCCATGAGGAAAGGAGCTGTGCTGGATCTTGTCCTTACCAACAAGGAGGGGTTGGTGGGGAATGTCAGACTCAAGGGTAGCCTGGGCTGCAGCCACCATGAAATGGTAGGAGTCAAGCTTCTGAAGGCAGAGAAGAGGGTGAGCAGCAAACTCATTACCCTGGACCTCAGGAGAGCAGACTTTGGGCTCCTGAGAGCCCTGACTGGCAGGGTAGTGTGGGAAAAAGAACTAGAGGGGAGAGGGGCCTTGAGAAAGCTGGTTAATCACAGAATCACAGAATGTCAGGGATTGGAAGGGACCTTGAAAGATCATCTAGTCCAATCCCCCTGCCAGAGCAGGAACACCTAGGGCACATCGCAGAGGAACATGTCCAGGCGAGTTTTTAATGTCTCCAGAGAAGGAGACTCCACAACCTCCCTGGGCAGCCCATTCCAATATTCAAGGCTCACCTCCTCTGGTCTCAGGAGAGGTGCATCCCAAAAACGAAGTCAGGCAAAATAGCCAGAAGGCCTGTGTGGCTGACGAAGGAGCTGCTGGACGGGCTCAGGACTAAGAAGGAGGCCTACAGAGGGTGGGAGCAGGGATGGGTAGACTGGGCAGAACGTGGAGAAACTCTCTGAGCAGCCAGGAACCAGATGAGGCACGCGATAGCCCAGCCAGAACTGATTCCAGCCAGGGACATTAAAGACAATAAGAAAAACTTCCATAGGTGTGTCAGGGATAAAGGCAAGTCTAGGGAAGCTGTGGGTCCTCTGTGGAAGGGAATGGGAGACCTGGCCACCCAGGACATGGACAAGGCTCAGCTACTGGATGACCTTTTTGCCTCAGTCTTCATGGGCAAGGGCTCTAATCACACTGCCCAAGTCACAGGAGGCAAAACTAGGAGCTCTGAGAAAGAAGGACTGCCCCCAGTAGGAGATCAGGTTTGAAACCACCTAAGGGACCTGTAGGTGCATAAGTCCATGGGACCTGACGAAATCCATCCACAGGTCCCGAGGGAGCTGGTAGATGAAGTTGCTAAGCCACTTTCCATCCTATTTGGGAAATCCTGGCAATCTGGTGAGTTCCTGCTGACTGGAAAAAGGGGAACATTACCCCGATATTCAAAAAAAGGGCAAAAAGAAGACCCAGGGAACTATAGGCCACTCAGTCTCACCTCTGTGCTGGCAAGATCATGGAGCAGATCCTCCTGGAATCTCTGCTAAGACACATGGAAAACAAGGAGGGGATTGGAGACAGCCAACATGGCTTCACCAAGGGCAAATCCTGCCTGACAAATTTGGTGGCCTTCTATGGTACTGCCACAGACCTGGTGGACAAGGGCAGAGCAACAGATGTCACCTACTTGGATGTATGCAACATCCTGGTCTTAAAATTGGAAAGTCATAGATTTGATGGATAGACCACTTGCTGGATAAGGAACTGGCTGGATGCCTGCACTCAAAGGGTTGTGGTCAATGGCTCAATGTCCAAGTGGTGGCCAGTAACGATTGGTGTTCCTCAGGGGTGGGTACTGGGACCAGTGCTATTTAACACCTTTGTGGGAGACATGGACACCCTTCCAACTCTAACCATTCTGTGATTCTATGCTTTGCTCCTCTGTGAAGCTGCTCTCTCTCTCCTCCCTTGCCATAGTCTCCCCACAAAGGAGGGTCTCTGCTAGAGACCCTCCAGCTGCATCTCCCCAAAATATTGCTGTTGGGAATGTGTGGTCCTTTCCCTGCCATAATGGAGAGGCTCTTAGTTGGGAGGCCACCTGGAAGCATGGACATAAATGAGCCAAAGCTGGGGAAGCTTCAGCTAGTTGGTCTTATCAGCTGGAAGAGTCTGCCCTGGGGCTTGCTCAAGCTCATTGGGTTGTTGCAGATCCTGATCCTTTGGTCTTCTCCATCACCTGATGCCAACTGTTCTCCCCCTTGCAGCTCCATACTCCAAGCCCAATATGAACCTGGAGCCCAACCAGGACTTGAAGCCGGGAGATCTGGTGGTTGTGAGTTGCCATGCTTCCCGTGGCTACCCTGAGGCCAGCGTCCTCTGGCAGGACAGCCGGGGCAGCAACATCACGGAAAATGTCACCACGTCCCAGGTGGCCAACGAGGAAGGTCTCTTTGACGTGCACAGTGTCCTCCAAGTGCTGGTGGAGCCCAGCATCACCTACTTCTGCCTGGTGCGAAACCCGGTGCTGCAGCAAGAGACCCAGGCCTCTGTCACCATCACAGGTGAGCCAGTGAGGGCTAAAACTGGGGGAAAGAAGGGATGGGCTCTGTCTGAAGAAGGTGACCATGGTGGCACTGGGATCCCTACTGGACCTACCAAGGTGACCTGAGGCTGTGCTGGCCTCCCTGTCACCCCATGCCAGCATCCCAGCTAGAACCAGTGTCCCTAGATCTTAGTCTCTAGCTTTGCTAGTTGCCCCATCCCAGTCTAAACCACCCCAGAAAGCCAGCACAGGGCACGGTAGCTGTCTTCTCCTTAGCATGTGGCCATGGGATGCTCTCAATTTGGGGTTCTTCCCAGCTGTGACACCACCACTTCAGAAGCACAGGCTGGAGGAGTTCATCGAGCACCTTCAGCCTCGCTGCTGCTCCTCCCGCTACCCTCCCTCTTTATAACTGTGCACTCTTCAGCAGCGTTAATTAGTGTTTAATTACCCTTGGTCTGGCACTTGATGGGTTGGGAAGGCAGGTCCTTGGTGGAGCAGAATTTGGGCTGGATGCAGCAAGAGCTCCTGAGGGTGCTGCTGGCTGGGAGCAGAGGGGTGTCTTTTGCCTGGGCTCCCGGGTGCATGAGCGAATGGTAAGTGCTGGGGTGACGTCAGTCGAGGCTCAGGGTTTGGGAGAAGACTTTAGTTGGAGAAGGGGCAATATTACAGAGACAAATCAGATTTCCAGCTCTCCAGGAGGCACCCCCAGCCCCCAGCAGTCCCTGCCAGGCCATCCTGGACCCTGGGACGGATGTCCCCATTGGTCCCAGCCCCATGGTGTGAGATGAGAGGGGAAAAGGAGCGAGTGCCACAGCATCTAATGCTTCTCTTGAGCTTCTTAGGGAGTGAAGGGCCAGCCTGCTGTTTGATTTTACTAGGGCAATTCTTTAAAAATGAATGAAGCATTTTAAGGAGTGACTCAACCTGCTGCCTCCCCAGCTGGACCCAGACCTGCTGGGGGAGGCCATCATTAGAGGCAGCAATGGTTTTGTTTCCAAAGCCACCTTCTGTGCCACTGACTCCCTCCATGGGGATGTCCCCTTGCCAGTGTGGGGTCCCAAATGCTGGGCACGTGTGCCCCTGGTCAGGCTGTGGTGCTCACCACGGTGGTATTTATCTTCCCCCCCACCATGCAAGGCCAACACCTCGCCTTCCCTGCTGTTGCTCTCTGGGTGACGGTGGGACTCGCTGTCTGCGTCGTGGGGCTGCTTGCTGTCCTGGTGTACGTGTGTCTGAAGAAAATCCGTGAGAGCTATGAGGAAGAGGAGGAAAATGCAGGCAACATGGCAGGTATGTCCCCCAAAAAGGGATGGGGTTTGCAGGGAGGGAGGGATGGATGGAGGGAGGAGGATGGATGGGACAATGGGTTTGCTTTGGTGGTAGCATCTTTTAAAGGGTGAAGGAATGCATGGAGCTGTTGGGGTTGGTGGATACCACCAGATCCGTGCTGGAGAGCCCACGCTGGCTGTAGGCTCCAGCTCTTTCAAAAACACCCTTGATTTCCTTCCCACCCGGCATATCTCCCTCTTTCACCTCCCTGCTCCGAGCATCCTCTGCCTGCCTGGTACCCGCACCCGGGCGCGGGTACCTGCTCCGAGCATCCTCTGCCTGCCTGGTACCCGCACCCGGGCGCGGGTAGAACATCTCCAAGCAAATGCCAAGTGCTTTGACACGTGGCAATAGCCTGAGAGAGATGCTCCACGCTCTTGTTTTCTGCATCATTCTCCTGTTTGTTTTTTTTTTCTTTTTCTTTCTTTTTTTTTGGGGGTAATTATGGAGAGGCATTAGCACAAAAAAGGCGGGCTTTGTTGCTTTAAAACTAGCTGCTGTGCTCTGCAGATGGCTGCAGGAGCAGCTCTGCTGGCGTCTCCCCTTTGTTTTCTCCCTCTCAGTCCCCAGGCTCTGGCTCTGCCAAAGCCTTTCCCTGCCAGCATCGTGCTGCGGGGGCCGGGACCCGCTGCCTCCCTCCCCGGGGGGGTCCTGCTCTCCTCCTCCTCTCTCTGCTGGTGGGTGAGTATGAAGCCCCCGTTGACTGTCGGGCGTCCCCCCCAGCAGTGGGGACCGAGAGGGTTTTTTCCCTGACAGATCCTAGGGAATCATCTGCAGGAGATAGCCTATATATATTTTTATATATATCTGATTTCTGCCCCCCCCTCTCTCCGTTACAGACTATTTTCTCCCTGGCCAAGGGATTTGCAGTGCTGTGACGCTCGGCTGTGGCCCTGGGCCAACTGACCTCACTCCTTTAGCATCAAGAGAGGGTTCCCAGCCCGTGATGTTTCGCACTGATGGCTGCACGCCCTTAGCAGTAACCTTGTGCTCTCTGGCTCTTGGTCAGGCAGAAAGTGGGCAGGGACCCTGCCTACGAGCCTGGCAGCCGTGGGAGGCAGGAGCAGTGATTCTTGCTGGTCTTTCTGGCCAGGAATAGCAGCGTTGTAGCCTGTCCTACCTGTGGGGTGCAAAGCTTTTGGGCTCCCAAGTGGGGTGACAGTCTGGCAGCCAGCCCAGTGGGTACCAGGGGAGGGAGAAGGAGATGCTCATCCCTTGATGCCAGTGGGGTTTCCCGGTGGCGCTGAGGGGGATACGTGGTCTCCCCGCTGAACTCCTCTCCAGATGGCTGCTGTGCTATAAATAGGGAGGCGAGTGGCTCTGCTGCGTCGCCCAGAGCTCTGGCTTTTTCTGCTTTGCTTGTAAAGGAGATGTGCCACCCCTGGCACAAGCCTTGTGCTGGGGCAGATACCCCTGCCCCGGGGTGCTGGGTGCAGGTGGGTACCAGACACCTCCTCCCTGAGCATCGCCAGCAGGTTGGCAGCACCTGGTCCCCTGCAGAGCCAGGGTTGTGGGACAGTCGTGGGTGGCTCTGTGTGGTTGGGGACGGTGGTGAACCAAGGGAGAGCCACCAAACCCAGCTGCCTGGGACAGGGGGTGACAGGGTGGGTACTGGGGGTGAAGCCCAGCAGATGCTTCACAGGCTCAGCTTGTTCTCTTGCAGGGACGGAGGAGCAGGACGAGGAGGGGGAAGAACCCAAGACAGGTGAGTGCGTGGTGCCTGTGTGTCATACACAGGAGTGGTCTATAGTGTGCCCTTGTGCCACTTGTGCCCTATGCCTGCCAACTCCCTGATGTGCTTTGCACCCTCCATCGATGCTCAGCACCCCAGTGCATCCCTGGGGCTGGCAGCTCTGCGATAAGCCACCCTATCTTTTAATAAAAAAGCACTCACAGTACTCTCCCATTATCAGGTGGGTTAATTATATGCCTGGTGATTGCCTTTATCCGCTGGGGTGGGAGCAAGCCCACTTGGGGACATTGCTGTTGGGGACATTGAGGGACCAGGGGTTTGGGGACATTGCTGCTGGGGACATTGAGGGACCAGGGGTTGGTTTGCCATGGAAATGGGCGAGTGCAATTATTGGGGTGGGTTCCCCAGAACGGGGCTCTTGGTTGTGTCCCCCGGGGAGGCATTCCTATGCAAGCCTGCAGGGTGTGTGTGACTGTGGGTTTTGCTTTTCACAGCCCTGCAGCTGCTGAAGAGCCCAGAGAGCAAGGACGGTGAGTGCATCTCCACCCCGGGCTGGCTGGAGGGGAAGGGTTCCTCTTAAGCACACTGGAGATGGGGCTCGGGTCTAAGTGTAAAACACCTATTGCATCTCCATCAGCAGATCTTGGGCTTTTTCTAGGTGCTTTTTTCCATTTTAATTTTTTCTTTCATTTTTTCCCCCCAGTTTTCAATAAAATTTCCCCAGATAAATTCTTTCCCAGCATTTTCTCACTCTGCTTTGAGCTGCTCCTGCTCTGCCCGCTGCTCGTATCTGCCAGCAGTGACCGAGCAACGTGACCAACAGCTCCAATGTGGCATTTCTTCTCTTAACCTTCCTGTTCTTGGGCAGCTCAGGGCCAAGAAAAGCCTCATGCCACCAGCCTGGGTCTTTGTGAGCAATTTGGGTCTTTTTGTGAGTGCTGCCGTGGATTTGCGAAGAGGAGGAGAATTGCTGGGGTCGGTCCTTGCCTTGCAGAGAGGGAGGTGTGAGCTTCATCCCTCCCCATGCAGAATTCCCTGGCAGCAGCCTGAATTTCTGGTGGAAATTCATGAAAACTGGGAGTCTCAGACCCTGTTTCTGCCTTTCAGTGTCTTCTCCCAGCCTCCCGGCTGCCAGCCGCCTGGTGCCCATCCCAGCTTGGTGCTGGGCTCCAGCACTTTCCATGCCTGCTCGGCCCTGCTCTTCCCTGACCCTTCCCAAGATCAGAGAATCATTCAGGTTGGAAGAGACCCTTGGGATCATGAAGTCCAACCATCAGCCCCACTCTACAAAGTTCTCCCCTACACCAGATCCCCCAACACCACATCTCATCGACTCTGAAACACAGTCAGGGATGGGGACTCCACCCCCTCCCTGGGCAGCCCAGTCCAGTGACTGAGATCTCTATCTTTTTAATTTATTCCCTTATTCAAGGCAGAGCCTTGCCCTGTTCTGCTGGTTTAACGCTCCCTCCCTCTTTTATTAACAGCCCTGGGTTTTCTCCAATGCCATTTTCCCCTCCACTCCCATAGGTTTATAAAAGACTCCTCTTTTTTTCCTCCCATCCCCTTCACGCTTTTAGCGAAGCATCAACTGGCTCCACTTTTTCTTTTTAGCTTTTTTCCCCCTCCTGCCTGCCCTTATCTCCCCCTGACAAACCACTGCAGCCTGTGCTTGGCTCCCCAGCCCCGTGGCTCTCTGTCCCCGCCGCAGCCTCTGTGCTTAACCCCGAGACAATCCCCTGCTCGCTCCTTGGCCACTTCTGTGGCAGAAACGAAGCCTGAATTAATAAGGGCTCCCAGGGTCTGCTGGATTTGCAGCAGGGTTTCTAGCCAGGAGGATGGATGGAGGGGGACAAACACACCTACCTGTGCCTGGTCATGTTTGCCCTGGACTGGCATCAGCCCCGGAAGCGGGGAGGATGGCAGGGTGGTCCCCATTTTGCAGGGCAGGCAGAGGCAAGAGCTGCTGGTAACCAGTTTAACTTATTAATTTGGACTCGTGGGTTATTATTCTCTTTTAATATCTTTGCTAATCCTTATTTCTTCTATTTCCCTCTCCCCCTGCCTAGATAATGAGCAAGAAATTGATTGATGGAAGCTTGGACGCCCCCCAAGTGGCTGTGGCCTGTGCCCTGGACCAGCCGAGATGTCTCCGGCAGGGATGCACTCTGGGTCCCCTGGGGAGGGCATGGACCTGCTGCCACACCTTGTCCTGGGCCCTGTTACCATCGTCCTTCCCCAGCCACGTCTTCAAGGCACCCTGGGGCTGGAGAGAGGCTGCATCTCTTTATCCCTGGTGAGCCCTGAAGACCAGATCCTTCCTGGAGATGGTGTGTGTGGAGGAGGCTCCTCCTTGTCTGTCTGTGCGTCCCCACGCTGGGCTGGGAGGAACTGGGGTTGAATGTTCCTTCCAGCACCCTCTGTGCCTGCTCCTGCGTTGCTGCAGCCAAGCCAGCTGCCTTCCACGTGCCTTCCATGGCAAATTTTGGTGCCCTTCCCAAGCCCAGAGGACTTGAGAGGGATGATGGGCTCAGTGAGGTCCCTGGGAGTGACTGATGGAGCCCTGGAGGCTCCAGGAAGATGGATGGGACCTGCAGGAGCCCCAGGCACAGGGGGACAGAGCTGGTGCTCTCATCCCTGATGGATGAACCCTCTGGGGACGTGTGGGGATGATTATTTTTTCACATCATACCACCATGGTTCGTAGAATCATAGAACAGTTTGGGTTGGAAGGGACCTTTAAAGGTCACCTAATCCAACCACCCCTGCAATGAGCAGGGACATCTTCAACCAGATACAGGTTCCTGGGAACCCTGTCCAACCTGATCTGGAATGTTTCCAGGGATGGGGCATCCACCACCTCTCTGGGCAGCCTGGGCCAATGTCTCACCACCCTCAGCTTAAAAAAAGTTCTTCCTTCTGCCCAGTCTAAATCTCCCCTCTTTTAGTTCAAAGCCGTTACCCCTCGACCTATCGCAACTCGTCCTGCTAAAAGGTTTGTCCTTGTCTCTCCTGGAGCCCCTTGAGGGACTGGAAGGGACTCCAGGGTCTCCCCCAGAGCCTTCTCTCCTCCAGGCTGAACCCCCCCAACTCTCTCAGCCTGTCCTCCCAGCAGAGGGGCTCCAGCCCTCCCAGCATCTCGGTGGCCTCCTCTAGCCCTGCTCCAACAGGTCCACATCCTTCTGTCGGTGTCGCTAGAGCTGGAGGCAGCACTGGGGGAGGGTCTCCCCAGAGTGGAGCAGAGGGGCAGAATCCCACCCTGCTGTTCACGCTGCTGGGGATGCAGCCCAGGATGTAGGGGGGGCGCTTTCTGGGCTGTGAGCACACATTGTTGGCTCACATCCATCTTTTCACCCACCAGAACCCCCAAGTCCTCCTTGGCAGGCTGCTCTCCATCCCTTCATCCCCCAACCTGTATGGATACCGGGGGTTGCCACAAACCAGGTGCAGGACCTTGCACTTGGCCTTGTATGAGCCTCATGAGGATCTCATGGGCCCACTTCGCCAGCCTGTCCAGGTCTCTCTGGACGGCATCCCATCCCTTAGGCTTGTGACAGCACCACTCAGCTTGGTGGTGTCTGCAGACTTGCTGGGAGTGTGCTTGGTCCCACTGTCCGTGTTGTTGCTGGAGATATTGAACAGTGCTGGCCCCAATATGGACCCCTGAGGGACACCGCTTGTCACTGATCTCCATCTGCACATTGAGCCATTGGCCACTACCCTCAGGATGTGACCATCCAGCCAGTTCCCCATCCCTGACCAGCCCACCCATCAAATCCATACATCTCTGGTTTAGAGAGAAGGGTGTTGTAGGAGACTGTATCAGAGGCCTCACAGAACTCCAGGCAGACAACATCCCTAGCTCTTCCCTTGTCCACTGATAGAGTCATCAAGGTTGGTCAGGCAGGACTGTCCCTTGGTGAAGCTTGGCTGGCTGTCTCAAGTCCCCTCCCTGTCCTCCATGTGCCTTACCTTCTTGGAGAAGCTCTTCCCNGATGGGACCTGCAGGAGCCCCAGGCACAGGGGGACAGAGCTGGTGCTCTCATCCCTGATGGATGAACCCTCTGGGGACGTGTGGGGATGATTATTTTTTCACATCATACCACCATGGTTCGTAGAATCATAGAACAGTTTGGGTTGGAAGGGACCTTTAAAGGTCACCTAATCCAACCACCCCTGCAATGAGCAGGGACATCTTCAACCAGATACAGGTTCCTGGGAACCCTGTCCAACCTGATCTGGAATGTTTCCAGGGATGGGGCATCCACCACCTCTCTGGGCAGCCTGGGCCAATGTCTCACCACCCTCAGCTTAAAAAAAGTTCTTCCTTCTGCCCAGTCTAAATCTCCCCTCTTTTAGTTCAAAGCCGTTACCCCTCGACCTATCGCAACTCGTCCTGCTAAAAGGTTTGTCCTTGTCTCTCCTGGAGCCCCTTGAGGGACTGGAAGGGACTCCAAGGTCTCCCCCAGAGCCTTCTCTCCTCCAGGCTGAACCCCCCCAACTCTCTCAGCCTGTCCTCCCAGCAGAGGGGCTCCAGCCCTCCCAGCATCTCGGTGGCCTCCTCTAGCCCTGCTCCAACAGGTCCACATCCTTCTGTCGGTGTCGCTAGAGCTGGAGGCAGCACTGGGGGAGGGTCTCCCCAGAGTGGAGCAGAGGGGCAGAATCCCACCCTGCTGTTCATGCTGCTGGGGATGCAGCCCAGGATGCAGGGGGGGCGCTTTCTGGGCTGTGAGCACACATTGTTGGCTCATGTCCATCTTTTCACCTACCAGAACCCCCACGTCCTCCTTGGCAGGCTGCTCTCCATCCCTTCATCCCCCAACCTGTATGGATACCGGGGGTTGCCACAAACCAGGTGCAGGACCTTGCACTTGGCCTTGTATGAGCCTCATGAGGATCTCATGGGCCCACTTCGCCAGCCTGTCCAGGTCTCCCTGGACGGCATCCCATCCCTTAGGTGTGTGACAGCACCACTCAGCTTGGTGATGTCTGCAGACTTGCTGGGGGTGTGCTTGATCCCACTGTCCATGTTGTTGCTGGAGATATTGAACAGTGCTGGCCCCAATATGGACCCCTGAGGGACACCGCTTGTCACTGATCTCCATCTGCACATTGAGCCATTGGCCACTACCCTCAGGATGTGACCATCCAGCCAGTTCCCCATCCCTGACCAGCCCACCCATCAAATCCATACATCTCTGGTTTAGAGAGAAGGGTGTTGTAGGAGACTGTATCAGAGGCCTCACAGAACTCCAGGCAGACAACATCCCTAGCTCTTCCCTTGTCCACTGATAGAGTCATCAAGGTTGGTCAGGCAGGACTGTCCCTTGGTGAAGCTTGGCTGGCTGTCTCAAGTCCCCTCCCTGTNCATCCCATCCCTTAGGTGTGTGACAGCACCACTCAGCTTGGTGATGTCTGCAGACTTGCTGGGGGTGTGCTTGATCCCACTGTCCATGTTGTTGCTGGAGATATTGAACAGTGCTGGCCCCAATATGGACCCCTGAGGGACACCGCTTGTCACTGATCTCCATCTGCACATTGAGCCATTGGCCACTACCCTCAGGATGTGACCATCCAGCCAGTTCCCCATCCCTGACCAGCCCACCCATCAAATCCATACATCTCTGGTTTAGAGAGAAGGGTGTTGTAGGAGACTGTATCAGAGGCCTCACAGAACTCCAGGCAGACAACATCCCTAGCTCTTCCCTTGTCCACTGATAGAGTCATCAAGGTTGGTCAGGCAGGACTGTCCCTTGGTGAAGCTTGGCTGGCTGTCTCAAGTCCCCTCCCTGTCCTCCATGTGCCTTACCTTCTTGGAGAAGCTCTTCCCTGGTCTTCCCAGGCACAGAGGTGAGGCTGACGGGTTGGCTCCCACTGGACTTTTATGTTTGTCTTAAATGCAAAATCCCACTGGGGTGGTTACTCCCTGCCTTAAATTAACTGGGAGCATTTATGTTGAGGGGAGGGTGAAAGACAGGGCACAGGGGGAACCTGCTGGCCAGGTGAAGACTCCTGTCCTTCCCCTGGTGACAAAGTTGGTGCTCTGGGGGCAAAAGCAGTGGTGGGGACAAACCTGGCCAGTTCATGGGATCGAGCCTTGGTTTTTCCCATGGGATCTGGGGTCTCTTCCCCTGTGTGTGTCCTGGGGGTCCTCCCTCTGCTGCTGGGTACCTGCAGGGTGCATGGGGGCACCCACGCTGCCAGGGTGAACAGGGTGGCTTGTCCCTGCTCTGGTGGGTGGAGAAGCCCTCGCTGTGCCCCTCGGTGGCTCTTCTGCTGGTTTTTGTCATTATTTAATATTCAGAATCTCAAGGGATTTTTTTATGCGCCTTGACAAATAAATTTGGGGGTTGTTTTGGACAGCGTTTTCCAGGCTCAGTGTGGTCTCTGGGATGCAGCTTTGTTCGTAATTAGTTTAAATATTGAATTTCCCAGAATAAAACCTTTTATGTCCAGCCCCATTCTATCCCTTGGTCCCCTGTTGCCACCACAGCAGCTTGCACCGTGCTGTCCTCATCCATCACCCAGCGTGGGGAGAAAACCACGGGAGAAACCCACTCCAGCACTGGAGAGACGCCTGCCCTCATCCCTCCTCTTCATTGTAATTCCTCCAGCAGCAGCAGAATGAAAAGCAAAGTTCTGAGTGGACACGGTCACCTCTCTGAGATTGAGCTGAAATTGGGGCTGGTCAGGCCTAGGGATGGGATGAAAGCGGGGGCTGGTGGGGGCTGGTGGGGAAGGGACCTTCCTAAACCACTCGGGGAGGATTATTTTTAGCTGTTAATCCCTGAGTGTGAAGGCAGGCTCTGCATTTCAATAGAAAAATGTTTCTGAAAGTGAGAGAAGGGGAGGAGTGTTGGGGTCCAGCTGGGGTTAGGGGAGGGGTGGTGGTTTCATTCAGGAGCTTTGATCTCCAGCCTGGATTAAGTTGCTGGTGCCATATTTAACAAGGTGCCAGGAGGTACCATCAATATTAGTTAGCAGCCAAGTAGGAGGCTGGAGGAATGAAGCCATTAACCACCCCCAGCTCCTTGGCGGGTGGTGGGATGAGTAGTTCCTACATCCAGGAAACCTTTAAAGGACCTGAGATGATGCCAGCACCCCTGGGGATATTTTTTCCAGCTAGGAGCTTTCTGGGGCATTTCCCTGGGCAGATTTGAGGAGTGGGGTCTTTTTTTGGCAAAATACAGCCTGGGCCATGCAGGGAGGGAGACCTTGAGGGTGGTAAGGGACAACCAGGGCAGCTCAGGGAAAATAGTGCTTGGGTGGCCCCAGATGATGAGCTGTACCCCACTGTGAGCTTCTGCCTGGGGCTGAGCTCCTCACCGCTGTCCCCCAGAGGATGTGCCGTGCTTTGGCATGGAATAAAACACCCCGGGAGGAACTTAGTTGTCCCCCTTGTCCCCAAGTGCCATTGTGGTTTTGGGGCTGTCCAGGTGTTTGATCTTTTCTTCAGGAAGGAAACCATCCATCCTCTTCTTCAAGGGTTCCTTAATCCAACAGGCTGGTATATGGGTACTGTGATGAGACCCCAGGCAGGGAGGAGGCTGGTGGGCTGCGATGGTCAGGCTCTGGGGTGGGGTTTCCATTCCTCAAAAGCCCCAATATTGTTCTTCACCCACTCCCAGATAGCGGTGACCCTGGCAGCTGGGAAAGTGGGATTTAAGAGGGATGCAGAGCGTGAAGGGCCCAGCCCAGAGAGCTGGCAGCAGCTCAGCAGCCGGAGCTTGCTCGTGTTTGCTCTCATACCCCCTGGGAGCAGGCGAGGCTCTGAGTTCACCCCAACACCTTTGATGGGTAAAACACGACAGAAAAAAGTCACATTTGGCAGATTATTTCAGGAAGATCCAGGGCGAGTCTCTCCCCAGCACCGATCGATGGCAGCTTGATTCTCCCCATCAATAATAAACAAAGAGATCCTGCTTCTCCCATTGACCTGATTACGGAGGGACGGGAAGATAGAGAGGCTGAGCCCTGTTCCTGCCTTCCCATGAGGAAGGGAAGGGGTGGGATTAGGGATGGGGTGGGATGGTTTGATGGCCCTGATGCTCCAGGGAGCGGCATTACTGTCTGGCCCTGAGTTGTGTTTCCCCTTTTCCAGTCAGTGGGAACTTCACCAGCCCCAACTTTACAAATATAACAGAAAGCCCGATCTAGTGGGAGGTCTCCCAGCACATGGCAGGGGGTTGGAACTCGATAATCCTTAAAGTCCCTTCCAACTCAAACCATTCTATGATTCCCTCAGGACCTGCAGGAGCGGAGGAATGTGGGGTGCAGGCACCCGTATATGTGGCTGCAGCTCCTGGTGGAGGTGGTTTGCAGG
>VZTM01016911.1:0-40452 GCA_013400555.1 Jacana jacana
TGAAGAAGAAGATGATTATGAGATTGTACGTTCTTCTGCTCTGGAGGCCATCCATGCTTTGAGAATTCTTCCTGCCAAACCTCTACAAGAATCTGAATATGCAGGTAAATTTTGCTGTCTGTGGAAAACATGCCGAATCCAGAGGTAAATAAGGAGCAGTACAGACTTGGGGTTTTCAATCCAGATATTTTTTAAAATGAAATGGTTCAACTGAAAAATAAAACACTGGTGGGCAGGAACAAGAGAAGGGTTTTGCCTGCTTCCTCGTATTCAACAATTAAATTAATAATTACATGCTGCTTTTGTAATTTTAGTATTACCTTCATGAGAGAAATTCTACAAGCCCATCCCACCTGGAATATGTAAAAAACCTGACTGATAAACCCACAACTGTTTCAGAAAAGGCCACTGCTATTTAAGCCTAGAAACCTTTAAGAATGAAACCATATTAAAAAACACATGAAACCTTCCACCAGATGATAGCGTGCGGATGAAGAAATGTAGTGTATTTTTAAAAGGCATTCTCTGCTGCTTTTAATAGTGGTAATAAGCAATTACTCTGAGTGTATTTCTCAGGCATTCTTAACCTTGCAAGAGAGCTGCATTAATCAAGTTTTAGTTTACTAAAGCCATTCTAAGTTGTGTTTAATGCCCAAACATATATAGCCAATTAATATCCCATCTACAGAAGAGAAATATCATCCTGGCTATCCATTGCTGGAAGCCATTATAAACACTCCGTGGAGGTTTTAAATCATTAAAAAACTGGGGGGAAATTCTAGATGAGGAAGGATGGAAACCAGAAACCAAAAATGTCTGAAAATACGGGATCAAAATACATATGAAAGCTTGCCCCAGTTCAAATCAAAATCCGCAAAGATTTGTCTCCTGATCTTGGTGGGAGTTAGTTTGATATCTAAACAAATAGATGACTTCTAACTTGCATTAAATTTATCAGGGTGTGAGCAGATCACAATCAGTCTGAACATCCAGATATTCTACCTTATGTTCCAAAGACTCATTTGCATGTTAAATTTGGATATCTGAAATAATTTCCAAATACCATGGCTAGTAGTAAAGACTTTCAGTCAGCAGTCAGCATGTAAGACCATCCTGAAATACCAAAAAGACACCATTTCTGTTTTGTAATTTCAGAGAAAACACACTAAACAAAAAGCTGCTTTTTGCCTTTGTGTTAAGTCCAGTAGCTATAACATGGCAGGATACAAGAGTGAGGAAAGGTCAGAAAATGTTTTTCAGAAAGGCAAAATTTGATGCAAACATCCCATTTTGCCATCTTCCCTAGAGAAATAACAATGTCCTTGAGATATAAAATGAATGACTTGAAAACATATGCTAGTGTACAACCTGTGTTTCTTTTAGATGGCCATGGGTCCAGTATTCATTAAAAGCTAAAGTGAAAATTAAAAAGCTCTCTAGAGAGTAAATCACCCCACACCCCTTGCAAAACCTGAATACCACAATGGTCGTGTCAAGCAAAAAGGTTCAAATGAAAACAAATTCACTAATCTATTCACAGTTTAGGTCAATCATCTGCCTTAACTGTGTACCTGCTTATGAGGGTTTTGGTTGGTATTTTTTAACCCCAGTGAGGAGGTTAACCATAAAGCTACCAACAGGGTCATGCTTATGTCCTCAGTACAACTACTAAAATAATAGGGAAGTTCTGAAAAGGAAAAAAAAATAAAATGCTATAAAAAGGGCAAGATCTGACCTGAAAAAAAACTTATTTTGAACACTAAACCCTCTTCTTCTTCCAACATGGTATTGCTGAATTACTCAGGCTTGCTTTTTCTTCCTCTTTTACAGACAAACGTTGTTTAAGGCCTTCAGGTACCACTTCCCCAACGAACAACCAGCTCACATCTCCGTTCCCTCAGTACTCGCCTGTAAGTAAAGACCTTAAACCCTAGTCACAAACAGATTTCCCCTTTTCTGTAACACTATTTGAAGTGCAGTGCAGCCTATTGAAAGCCTAAGCCACATGTCTTTCGATTGCACAAAGTCACACGAGTTTGCGCAAACCCTTCCTGTTTCACTTTGCACCAATGTTCTCGCCACTTGCTTTCAATTGTTGACTGCTGGGGGCCTTGCCATGCAGTGGAGGCATCCCAGTCAGGAGCAACACCATTTCTACTAGTCATGGTTTCAAGGAGAATGACTAATACTACATTGTTTTCTTTCTTTGTTGTTTTTTCTCTTTAAACAGAAACCCGCCTCAGTTCTAGAGGGGAGGAGCGTGCCAAGTGTTAGAGGTACAATTAAAAAACAATAAAAAATCTCCCTGTTTCTGCAATTAGAAATAGAAAGCGTTTCAACCTCTGCTTTGTACATAAGTAGAGAGTGCAGATGACAGAATAGACACGGCTTTCAGAACAGCAGCCGCTTTCCAAACTAATCATACTAGAAAATTTGCAATACTGTTTCATCTACTTAACTTCAAATAATTAATAAATGAAAAGGAAATAATACAATAAAAGGAGATACACTTTATCTCATGAGCAACCTGTTCCTTAAGCCAGTAGGGGAAAAAAGCCATTCAATTTGAAAATCAAGATTTCTTTTTCCCTATGGTTATAAGGATGTAAGAGAAGGGCTGGGGGGAAAGGCTATGTCTTCTGAACTGTTCCACCAAAGGCTACAAGATCCCTACAATGCTTTACTTCTCCTTCTTATGATCTCAAGCTTTTTGTGTTCCTCTCCTCCTCTGGCACTACATATGAATACATTGTAGAACATAATCTAATAACTATTTTTAAACAGTAGTATCAACTTTAGCAATGCCTACTAAGGATTTACATCCCAGGGTAACTATTTACACAAGCTTTTTGACAATGTGCACCTACCAAGAATATACTAATTATATGGTATATCACCTACCATATATTTTTTCTCCATTGCTTTACCATTGTAAATTAACGGTGAGTTTGCTTCAAGATGCTATAATTTTGAGTTAGAAATGTACCTTTAATTTTTGTTTGTTCTGTTTCGGGGTTTGTGGTGAAACTGGAGAAAGGCTACTATCTTGTTCATTAAGAATCTCATTAAGTGTTCAACTATTAATTCTTTAATTGATCGTTTCACTCCATCAAAAGATTATTTTAAAAGCAGGTTTCTATGTACTATTTTGTATACTTTTTTATATTTCCTGTACTTCAGATGTAACAATATCTCATGACATCAACCACTGAAGGATACAATATTTGATTAACCTTGAAAGAGAATTATACTTTTTCTCTTATCAATTCCAAATCTTCAAATTATATGCTAAATATTGTCAAAAAGAATGCAATTATCAAGTTAGGGAAACATGATCCATTCTATGTTTGCTGGAACAGCTGATTTTCAGACAGTAAGTATTATATTTGATCAACCAGGAAAAGTAATGCAAAAAAAAATTCAATTTGTTTCTTTGTTTTTCCCTTTTAGTTCATACCATAATACAAAACATAGAGCCATGTAATTCCTACAGATTATGAGAAAGTAAGCACTATAAAGTTTGCAAAATGAAATGTTAGACTGACTCTTCTAAGAAAATCCTGATGTCGCTTGTAAGAAAGCTGAATTGAGATAAATGCAAGTAAACCAGCTTCAAAACCTGCAGAAATCGGTTGCAAATGTCTCACTGACAGTTTACCGGTTTAGATAAAGCTCTAAATTCCACCAGGATTTAGTAGGTTGGATCTAGATGTTTGTCTGCCTGCATGAGATGTGTGCTGACATAGCAAAGGTGAACCAAAGACAGTGCAGGCAGGTAAACTCTGCTATGTTTTAGTACATCTCGAGCTAATAGCGCTTACAGAGGAATCTCTTACGTTTAGATAATAACTCTATTATTATTAAACGTTGTTTGAACATACCCAGTGCTATTAAGTGGCTTTGCCACAAGATGGCATGAACAGCACAGAAGAATTTTTGTCAAGGATTCTTTTCTAGGATTGTTAAACATTTAAGGTGACATTATTTTATTCAGATAAATTTGTTATGGTTTACTTGAAGGAGACCTTAAGATATATTGCAGTACTCTTTGCATTAGCTAGGATTTCAGTATGTAGAACTTAGGAAGATATTTTCAAAATCAAAATCTAATGTAAAGAGAGTAAAATAGGTTTCTTTATTAGTAAGATGCCCTATGTTCATTTAAATAATATGCCACATTTTGGTAAATCTGAAAACAAAAATAAAATATATTTACTTTCATTGATTTTCCAAGACTTTTTAAAGTTCCTATACAAAAATCAAAACAGATTAAAAAATGCATCCTAAACAACTTGACAAGCATGTATATAAAACCACTGAACAATACTTAAATCTACCATACCTGATATACCTGATAAATGTCACCCTCAAGTGTTTCATTCTGAAAGCCAGAGCTAAAACCAAAGTTCACTCCATTTTATCAATTATGGTGATGATTTTCTATTTCCTTTATTTTATATTTTAAAAAAAAATATTTTCTCCTGTTTTAACTTGAACCAATTCCTAGTTATGCCTTTTATAAAAAGGCTGTTTGTGAGTGCTATTAAAAAGATTTACTTGGCTACGACGCAAGAAGTTTCTCACCCCTCCTGTGATCAGCATAATTAGCTAAATACACTTTGTCTTGTGTTTTATGTGGAGAGAAGCACAAATGGTTAAGAATGAGTTACAAATGCACCTGAACCCGTCCACAAATCCATTCTTAAAAAAGCCTAGATAAGGTATGGATCAAACCAAATCCTCATTCAAAGCCCATTGGCCTCAGGTGCAGAACATCTTATGGAGATGACACACACCCAGTGCTGTCCAGTGACCTCGCTCTCAGGTCTAGGCTGTGATGTGCCTTCGTTCCCACACACAACCACCTCCCACCAAACCTCTGAAGCTTCCAGCCTCAGCTTCACAGAAATTAATGTTACCCATTCAATAGCAGGGAAAGCTATGGAGACCCAGGCACGTTACGTAGGATGTTAGGAATGGAGAGAGCAAAAAGTTCTGGAGATAGAGCTGGGGAGGGGGGAGGATAGGGTGGGCTGCCAGTAATAATAACAACAATACCAGAATAAAGCTGTACCTTTATTTGTGAATTATAGGGAAAGCACTCTACTAAAAATTATTAATAATTATCTTTAGGAGAAAGAGAGAAACTACATGGACCCCAGGTAAGCAGAATCTCTTCTCTTTCATGGGTCATTTGGCTATTGAATATAATTTTGAAAGCTCACAGCAATTTTGCTAGCACTAACTAAAGAATAGGAGAACTCATATCTGCAGTCCCACATTATCTCACTTTTTTGCAGTTGTGGTTTATGCAGATGTCTTTTACCCCTCAGTGATTTTAAAATGGCATATTAAAGTATGATGTTAAGTTTTGTAGAGTACATAAATCCTTTAACTGCTGACAAAGGCATGGCTGCTTACCTAAGCTTTTATACATTTCTCTTAATAAAACAAGGAAATAATTTTACACAGATTTTTGTTTCCTCTCTTTTCCAGAACCCAGTGCCTCCCCCACGGTAAGATCACTTAAGAGACTGCTTACCTGTGGTTCCTCGGGGAACTCAGTGCTCATGAGCACTCACATCCATCTGTACCACTCATGGTAACGAGATGTCTGGAAGTGAGCCAGCATCCTTTTATTACCTGGCTCTGTTTGGACTTTTTCAGCTTCTGAAGTGAAATTAGGGAGAACAAAACCTGAGCCATTAGAGTTGACATCTGGAGCTCAGGCCTGCATCTCTAAAATCAACTTGGCTGAGCCTACCACCAACTCAAAAGCCTGGAAACCTTGATTATGGTTAAACCTAGATATAAATTGTTGGGGGAAAAAATCTTCCATCCATTTGTATTGGTGCCTTCGGCTCTGTTCACCACGATAATACTGACATCACTACCTCTTAAATCTTTCTGCCAAGTTTTTGCTAAAAGTCTAAATACAGCCCATAGAAATCAGCTGGAATATTGCCACTTACTCCCATAGAAGACAGACCAAGTTCTATTCCATGAATACATTTTTCTGTTATATGCCCACAAAAAAATAATCGCTGCTTGATCTTCACAGCCCCAAATGATAATAACCACTACAATTATGACATACTTCTAAAAAGTCATCCAGGACTGACAAGTTTATTCCTCAGTGCCTAGACTGACTGCCATAAAACCTGTAAACAAGTTTAATATATGATTCATTTCACAGACATATTCAGGTTATTCTTTAAGTTAAAATATGAAGTAAGACCATAAAAGGACAGCATTGCTTCACAAATCCAAAACTGTAAAAGTGCAGAGATTCGAACATTCTCATTTCATTATTCCATAGTATTTCACTATTTGTTTCTACCTGCATTATGGTGCCCAAAATGGTTCCTACTTATCCCAGCTGGAGCTGGGCTATGACTGGCAGGTCTCAGAGAACGGGCAGAGCATGCCCACATCTGCCAGAAAGCCCCTGGCAGGTGTTAGCTGTGAGTTTTCTGGGAGGAAGGGCAGCTTTTTCCCACGTGTCTGAACCGCAGCATGTTCCCTGGCTGGGCCATACGCACAGCCACATCCACCCAGAAAGATCAACACTGGAGAGCTGGACTTGGCACTTACAAGGGAAGCCCACGGAAGCAATGTTAAGTGGCACGTAACACAGTACAGTCCATGTCTTGTGAATGTAGAATATTATCCAAAATTACTGTTTTTATTGAAGGGCCCCAAAGAAGCCGATGGACCTGAGCTAAGCTCAGCACAAATACACTGAAACACTCTCAGAAAATTCCAGTGTTTTAATTCTTAAGCTTGCACTTACAACACAGTCTCTGCGCCTCCTTCATTCCCTAAGCAGTTATATTAAAGACTCCTTTGACTTCTCTAGGCCTCCGAAGACACTGCCAAAGCAGTATCAGCCACTTCCTCCAGAGCCGAAGTCAAGCAGCCAGTTCTCCCACACGAGGAAACCGCTCAGCCAAGCTCATACCTTTCCAGTAACAGCAAAAGTCACAAGGTACGAGTGCATTCCTCATCCTCCTTCCCTGGGCATCAAATCATGAGATTTTATGTCCACTGCACCTCTGATTTTACTTAAGGAAAAAAAGGAAAAAAGTTATTCTTTAGACAGCTGTGAATAATTGAGAGAAGTGCTATTTAGTGTAATGTGACACTAGCATTTTTTAAAGGAAAACTGCTAAAGTAATGGTATAGAAGTAAAGGAGTAGAAAAGTAGGAGGAACTTTCATAAACACCTAATTTAAGATTTGTCCTCCTTTTCCTTGCTAACATTTAGAGGTTTTGCAATGACTTCTAAGTAGAAAGAATTGCACTTGCTTATCACAGTTGGGTCTCTTTAGCTTGGAGGAGACTGAGGGTGACCTCATTAATGTTTATAAATATGTAAAGGGTGAGTGTCAGGAGGATGGAGCCAGGCTCTTCTCAGTGACATCCAGTGACAGGACAAGGGGCAATGGGTGCAAGATGGAAGAGAGGAGGTTCCACTTAAATATAAGAAAAAACTTTTTTATGGTGAGGGTGACTGAACACTGGAAGGGGCTGCCCAGGGAGGTTGTGGAGTCTCCTTCTCTGGAGATGTTCAAAACTCGCCTGGACGTGTTCCTGAGTGATCTGATCTAGGTGTTCCTGCTCTGGCAGGGGGACTGGACTAGATGATCTTTCATGGTCCCTTTCCAATCCCTGATATTCTGTGATTCTGTGAATGAAGTGATGGGGAAACACACTGAGTGCACCAGAGACACAGGACATGGGAACATGCTCCCCATCCCCAGGACATTATATTCAGCAAAAGAAATGACCAATGTGTAACCAGAAGTCTTGCTCCAGCCCCTGAGACTGATACAACCCAGACTATCAGTCGCTTCTTGCCCGCTTGTGTCCAGCTGTATGACCAAGCGTACGTGTATGTCACGTTATGAGACTGGCCGCTTTTTTCGTCTAACAGACGTACCTGGTCACATGAGTGCACACATATGGTGCTCCCTCAGGTGTAACAAGTTGTGTATGTGCTCTTGCTGTGAGACCAAAACACACGTTCCTCAGTGGGGGTGGTGGTGGGCACAGGCTGGGAAGAGGAATGACAGGCAACCAGGGGACACAGGGTATAATGTCCAAGTGCCTCTCAATGGAAACCTGTTGCAGCCAAAAGTCAGGGCAAAACTGAGCTGTGCCGATCCCGTCCATCTTTCCAGAAAGAGTTTCAATTCCAGTCCATCAGGATGGAATTTTGCTTCATTTTACAGAGGTCACTATAAATCCCATGGGGAAAAAAAAAAAGAAAAAAGCTAACAAATCAATGAATTAATCTTCTGCTTAAAGTTAAGTATAGTAAGGAGTGAGCTTTAAGTATGGTGGGTATTTTTTCCCAAATGATGCTTAAATTCCTTCATGGATCAGGTTCCAAAAGCTGTTGGTTATCAGACCTTTTATTAATATGAATTAGCTTCACATTCAGATGCCTGACCTGACCTATGGCTGCAAAGTTCCAAATCCCATGACTGATCCCCTCCCTCCATAGGGCAGCACATACACTGAAAGCACTATGAGAGCTGTTACAAGCCGTGATTGCCAGCAGACATCAGTATGCAAAGCACTTGGATTTCAAAGGTCCTGTTACAGAACCAAAAATCTGCAATATAAATGCATGTCATTTCTTATGCTGGAATTAAAAACCAGCAGCCAAAAATCATAACCACCAAACTCCACACTGCAATTCTAGGTACCAAAACATTTCTAATAGGTTTGGGCTTTTTAAATTGTACTGGTTTTTTTTTTTCAATCACACGAGTAAGAGACAAAGACTACACACATGGTCGGGGGAAGGCACTTCACAAATTTCCCACGCAGGCACGAAACTCAAAGCATTTCTCGCTCATCTTCAGTCCAGTCACAGCTTTGTAAGGAGAAAACATGCGTATGAGCTGCAGTGTGGAGGAGTGCGGCGCCACCGCCGGTATCTGCTAGACTGTAAGCAAAGCTGTCAAACCACAGACGTGGTTGAGCAGTGCAAGTCCTGTTTTCCAACAAGATTTGGAAGACTTATGAGATTAAACACATCATTATTTAGACACTCTATAAATAGCCTCATAAAAAAATACAGGCGTGTGTAGGATCCTGGAATGTATCTTAGAAGCTTTAGTGAGATATAATTTTTTACATGCCTGTGGTAAGCAGGTCACCTGAGTGGCATGTCCCCTCGTGGTGGTGGCCAGCTCACCTTTACTATGGCTTCACTCTACCATGCACCTGACATCCCAAAGACAGGCTTTCACACAGCAAATAATGACTTTGCTAACAACTTGCAGAAGCTAACATAAAAGCAACTATCTAAACCCAAATCAGTTCCTCTTCTTTCTCCTAGCCTTCCTGAAACTTTCCCCTAATAGATCATTCCCTAATTTCTTGCCCATTTAACCCTCCACGCTGATGTTTTCAGCGTAGGCACAAGGAAGAGTGTTGAAAAATAGCTCCTAGGGTGTTCTATACCGTGTCTTCCTTTTGTATTCTCTGTGCCTGATTTTGCAAAACAACTTCACGTTTTCTCAATCCAGGGGGTAAGCTAAGCAGTGACTAAATCCTGAAGCCTTCAAAGAACTACTAGATGCTCACCCAAACCTTATGTTACTAAATAACTTCTAGCATCTGGACCTATATTTCTTTAATTATGAGATACATGCTGCTGAAAAGCATGAGTGTCCATACCCAGGACATCTAATAAAAGATGTCAGGCTCAATACATTGTTGCTTTCAGGGGGAGAATATTTCCTGACAAAGCTTCTCAGGAAAGCAGATTCCTGTTGATCAGGCATATCAAGAGAAGGTAGAAAAATACCTAAACACCTAGTTGAATGAGGACCATGAGGAGCAGTCTCCATTCCTCTTTCCTGGTTTGCATCTTCTTTCCTCTACACTTTCCATTCTGCCTTTGTTGAGTGTTTCATTTTTTAAACTCTTCAGTCTTCAAGGAACTTACCTCCATTTATAGCTGACTTTAAAGTTCATAATAAGACTGTCTGGCATGAGATGAAAAGTGTTGAGGAAAGCTGATAATCATTCATATCTTTTCTCCCCTCCACCCAGAATAAATTCTTAACAAAGGCTTTTCTCATTTATTATAATGAATTCAGTGGATGCTATTCCTTTTTATGAAAGTCCATAACCTTCTCCTGCAAATAATTTATGTAAAAAAATAACCAGTCTCTGAATTTCTATAGCTGTAATAAAATTCTTGCTTTGCCAAGGGCTGTTAATTTTCAGTGATAATGTAATCAAAGGTTTTAAGTACTCAAAGTGATTTCTATTTTATGACAATGAAAAGTTTTGCATATAATTTTTTTTCTTTTCCAGACATCTATCTGTTAAGGAACTAAACGAAGTAAGTAATATCCCCTTTGTATGTATTAGGACCATAAAAGACCATACACGTTCTATGGCTGTACATCCTCTCTTGTATTTTGGCCTATTGGGTAAAAATACTGTAAGAATCACATTAACTTTGGGTAATACACACATCTTTAATGTGCATAGCATTTTCAGTACTGCTACTTCCTGAATGGCAGGTGGGTTCCTGAAGTTTCTTACTGAAATTAAAACATACACACAGTGCAAATCTACCTTCCCAAGTCCCACCCACATAAAAGCCTAAGAACCCACAAAAAAGATGCTGTGGATGCCTCTGAACAGTGAGCCGCAGGTGAGACACTCTCTTGCAGAGGAAGAGAGATTCCACATCGGTTTTTAAAGGCAGAAAACTGAAATGATAAGGTCAATAGAGGAGTGCAGTAGTATTACTGTGATGTAAACACAAGGCTACCTCAAAAATAAGCTGATCCTTTTCAATAAGGGAAATAAAAATTGATGAATTTCACACCCAGAATAAACCTCACCTATTACACACGCAGAGCTCCTTTCTTCTTTTCCTTCCCTTTTCCTCCTCCAGGGCCTCTCACACATCCTGCAAAACCTGTCACCTCAGACAAATGGCATCTTTGCCTGTAAAATAGCTCCAGCAGCAACCACAGGGGCCACCACGCTGCTGCTCAGGAACCTGTGTGGTCCTATGGCTTCCCCCAGCCAAACCCCCTGAGACCCTCCCCAGCGAGGTGGGAACCGCAGCCACAGCGATGCATGGTCCTCGCCCAGCACAGCCCACTTGCCCAGGCTCACACTTCACTACGTCCTTGAACCTGATGAGCCACGGACAGCCCAGCACTTACCCCCCCGGTTCCTCTCCCACTGGCCTCATCCTCCAGCTCACAATCCACCTTCTTCACAGCTGGTCTGCAAACCTCCACTAAGGGCAGCTCTAGGCAAGCTCCCGGCACTGCAGAGACATGTATGGTCTCCACACCAACGATGCTGAAGCAGCAGCTTCAAGTTCCCCCTGTCTGACAAAGGCTAAAAGGGCTCTTCCCTCCTTGTCTCCCCGCACCTCCCAGCTGACCACCTCTCCTCCCAGCACAGCCACCTGCAGCCCTGCCACCAGTGACCCGCAGCTGGCTGCAGGGAGGCGATGCTGGGAAGGCAACCTCTAGGCATATATAAAGCAGAAAAGCAGTAACTTTTTACACAGAGACTGGTTAAGGCAAGCAATTTTTATTTTTTTTGTTCCAGTTTCTGTAAAACAGATTTTAATGAGTTCCTTCACTTTCTACTTGGGCCAAAGAAGCCAAGCAGAGGAAATGGGTTTAGCAATAAAGGGGGTTAGTTTTCACAAGTGGTTTCCTTTTAAGATGTACTGAGATAGTCTGTACAACAGTGGAGAGCGTTAAAGGACGGTCTGTAAAATTCAGAGACGGGTTGTAATTTATAGCATTTTGTGTTTCTTGCTGAATGTCCTTTTTACTGCACTAATGCATTTCTGTTGTATTGGGTTATTTTTCTCGTTGCAAGGGAACAGAGGACAAAAGGAATCTCTATGCCTGTTAAGCCCACCCCTTTCCTACCACAGTGGGCTGTAGCACAAATCTAGAGACTGGTTTAGCTCTAACTTTCAAAACCTTTGAGATTTTCTCCTCCACAGTTCTCACTGGGAGACTGCCCCAAACCTCACTCCTCCCATGGCTAGAAACTCTCTGGGTTTGAAAGGTCATTATAAAGCATGGTTTGATTGCAATATTGTAATTAACATTTAAAGCTAAATAAATTACATATTGGCAAGAAAGATAATATTTTAACACAAAAAGTTTTGTCTTGTCCTACGTACTGACCCGTTACAAACCAGATATGAAAACACTCCCAAGAACAGCAAATATCTTACATCTGCAATTAATATTTCTGGCTGGGCACTGTGCAGCTGCACAAACACTGCAGCTCCTAACAGGCCCTTTGCTTGGCTACATCTTAAGGAGAGATATTGTATATCTCATCACATGGAAAAGATTAAATTTAATTTGGAACACTTCCCATTCATAGACATCAGAAGACATAAAGAGTTTCATTGTGGCCCCGGGGAGGAGACAGAGTGTGCTCTTGTCAGGGTTTCAGGCACCAAGTGGAATGCCCATAGGTCTGAGAGTGGAACTGTCCTTCACTAGGACCCAGACAGGCTGCAGGAAAGAGTCATGGGGAGCCTCCTGAAACTGGAAAGGACAAATGCAAAATTTGCCCCAGGGTAGACTATCCCCCTTCACCAGCTCTGCTCAAAAGGACCTGGGGACAACACAAGCTACTGGTGTGTCCTTGGTGGCCATAAAGGCTACCAGTGTATCAAGCTGCATCAGCAAAAGCATAGCCAAGAGATGAAGGGAAAGGACTATACCCTTTTACTCATCATTCATTAGACAGCACCTGGAGTTCCACACAAGGCTGCTGTTGACAGATTGGGTCAGCAGAGGGGTTACCAGGGCAGGCAGCACCTGCCCTGTGAAATGATGCTGATGGAGCTGGGCTCCCTTAGCCTGGAACCCAATATCAGCCTCCCACTGCCTAAGAGATGATTATCAAGAAGGCAGAGCCTGGCATTTGACAGACTGCACAGTGCAGGTGTAAGAGGCAATTATCTTGAAACGAGAGAGTGTTCAACCAGAAATCAGGAATTAAAACAAAAAACATATGAGGATAATCATGAGGGTGTTGGAACAGGCTACCCAGAGAAGCTGCGAAATCTGTGTTCTGGAGTTTTGCAAGACTCAGCAGGACAAAGCTCTGAGGCCGGGTCTCATCCCACAGTTCACCACGCTTTAAGGAGGAGCGTGAACTAGAGACCTGCCCAGGTCCCTTCTGGCCTGAACAAAAGTATGGATTTCCAAGTAATGGGAAAACATTTCAAGGAAAACTCAAAGTGCAACATCTACAAAGAGTAAAAAATTCTTCTCTTTATTATTTATGTACTATAGTCTCGTGTGTATCAAATTAACAAAAAAAATAAGTACTATTCCCATGTGAATCACAATAACACTAAAACACAGTGAAAGTTTATGAGTAAGACTCTGGTCTTTAGACACCTGTCTATCATTTAAACTTCTAAATCTTCTTATCACTTCCTCTTCTCTCTTTTTGGGGGGTGAGAGGGGAGGACCATCTATCATTCTGGCTTTGGTGAATTTGGCTGAAACCACAACAGTGTCTTTGTAACATAACATGCAGAATTAAGACTCTCCACACAGTGATTTTCAGGGAAGTATCCGCCGTGACAGTAAAAATAATTGTACTGTCAGGTAAGAAGCCTGAAAAGAAATGACTGATTTTAATCTTTGGATAGCATATCTCCAGTCAATTGATGTCAATCTCTTGATTTAATACAAGATCAGTGAAGGAGAACTATACTATAAGTTAAACTGATGCACAACAGTCATCACAAAATGGTGATTGCTGCATTAAACCATATGTCTGCTATATCACCTAAAAAGTCACCTCTCGTTGCCAGTGGATTGAGATCAGTACTCTAAGTTTTTGACAAAGGGATCAAGTATTTAGAACCCTTTGATATAGATTTAATGTCTATAAATTGTTTTAAAATAAAGAGGTAGTTGGTTCTGCTGGGGTAAGTTGAAACTGGTAATCAAAAGAAAAATATTTACTGTCTATGTTATTATTCTATATACAGGCACCTGGAAGAGAACAAGGTTAGTATTTAATAACATGATATCAATTTGCTGTCTTTCCTTCATGTTCCAAAACCAAAATATTCTATCACTAAAACTACAGCTGAATTGATCAGAACCTGACTTCTATCCCCCTAGGTAACATCAGGCTGCCTGGCTCTATATTTACATGAATCAGAGACATCTCCCAGGTCTAAGCTGGCTGAAAACAGAGATATTTATAGTGATCTCAATAGTTGCAGAAGATGTAGTAGCAGAAAAGGGGAATTTAATTGGCATTATCTATACCTATTTGGGGAACCAGGGTATCACATTTATTCTATCCACATCAAAATCTTAAGATCCTGGGGAAAATAAAAGTGTTGGCACCTAAAAGCAAAATATGGGAAGGATATCCCAAAAAGATTGGACCTGCACAGACAGTACCTCCCTCTGAAAGAAAAAAATTTTAAAAGCTTTAGGTTGTTAAAGCTACAAAAAGCAAGGTGATTTTTGGTTTGGGTTTTTTTAAAAAAAAAGTTTTAAAAATATATCAATTCTTTAGATGTAAATACAGCTTGGAAAAAACAGCTCAAGCCACTTGCTGTGTATGTGTGCATAATGGCCCATAAAAAACCCAAACCTGTTACTCTGAAATACTTTGAAGACAGACACATGATTTTTGTGCTGTTTACACCCCTGTGTTAACATGTTCATGATTTCCTCTGGCCTTTCCTTTTGCAGATTAAGGCACAGTTTCTGGTTTTGAGCTAGAAATAGTATCAATTGCATTAATACATTCGATGCCTACCTATCCTGTCCTATAAAAAGGATTTACGAACCCTCTGTATACCTGCAGTACAGCATTCTGCATTATTTACCATCCTGTTAACCCATTATTTGGCATCAGCAAACCTGTAACGTTCACCATGTAACACTCAGTACTGGTATAAATGTTTCCCACTGAAGTCATTAGCTGATTCATTTAAGCCAGACGGATTGCAGCCTATTAGCTTTCTCTATTGAACTGCCTCCCTCCTCTCCCCCCCATATATGAATTGAATTAAGTTGATTTATTTCATGGTAATTGCTAGACATTGTCAAAGCTACATGTAAGAGGAAATACTAAGATCTTATTCTTTTTATGAATAGTTACAGACTTTGGGAAGAAACCTGAAATACCTTTTCAAGCACACCAGTATAAACCAAAGCATCATCCTGAAGCCAGGTAGGAATCTAAGAATTTCATGAGTTTTTACTGGATGTTTGAAGGACCAAACATTCCGCCCTAGAAAATTATACTTCACTGTGCAATAAAAGCGAGGTGATATCACTTTCTGATGCCATGTAGTGATATATTACTTTTTGCCTTGATGCATGACAAGAACCATCTTTGGGAATTGCTTTCAAGCTATTGTAATTCCACGTACAATTTTATCTTTAATAGCTTACTACCATACTACATTTTTGTCTCACTTTCCATATTAGGGTGTTAAATATACTGTATAAAGAGGCTCTCCCATCTCCAGCCTCAGCATTTCTTCTCTCCCTTATTTTCTACTTTTATATAAAAGAATACATACTGGGCCTTTCAAAGAAAAATTATGCCTCTGTAGAAATCTGCACAGCTGCTTCTATTTTTTATTTTCTAACCTACACAAATCTTCCTTTTCTAAGTGTGCATTTAAATCTATATCCTCCTAGAGTACTCGACAAAACCCAAAATCATAGGATAAAGGATATAGGAAGCATATGGATGGTTTCACACCTTTCCTAGATAGATGCTGAATCTCTCACCTAGCCCTGTTTACAATGATGCCATTTCTCCAAGCTAAAATCATTGTCCGGAGTAAAGGTGACAGTATTTGTGACCCCCAGCACTTTTTTTATTTCTTGTGTGGTGCCAGTGTCTCTCACATCAAGTTATTTGGTCGGTACTTTTCCCAGTGGAACCACTCTAATTAACAGCAGAGCAAAACACCAGCTGGGTACTCGGCAGCAGTCTAGAAAAATCAGTAAGGACAGGGAACAACCGCTCCCTGGGTCTTCCTACAGAAGGACTGGGAACATCAGGTGAAATTAGCAGGGAACAGGCTCAGAACGAACAAACAAAAGCAAATTGTGCTTCTCTGCAAGTGCAGTTCAAACGTGAAAGGCTTGCCAAATACTCTGGTGGAGCGTAAAAATTGATGTAACTTCAAAAAAAAAGAGGCTGGTGAAACTGATGGAAGAGAAATCACTGAAAAGATGCGAAATATAAAATTACCACTCAAAACCCAGGAAGGCCCGAAGCTGCCAAGCAGTAGAGGAAGGGGTATTTGGGGGAAGCACAGCCATGCATTGCTCTTTAACTTGACTCTTACTTCAATCCTTGCCACGGACAGCTGTATGTCTTCTGACGTTCCTTTCCTTCATTGCTTCCTCCTAGCCTTCCATGTACACGCAGCTCTCAAAGCCTGCGCAGCCCAGGTAAGAATCAACGATTGCTTTGAAAACTAAACCAGGTGGGGAGAAATAAGGATAAGAAACAGGTTAGTGTTCCTACGTGTGTATGTCTGCCCTGGGGATTTTCCAAGCACGGAGTGGGCGCAAAGGCATCGTTAACCAGGTAGAACAACGGCACGGTCAGTAGCAGTGAAAAAACAAGCAGAGTTCCCTGCTCAGCTCTCCCCCTGTGCCTGGTTCAAGCTGAGAAATGCCCAACCTAGAACACAAGTGTTAAACCACTGTAGACCCTCACCCCTGGCTAAGGAAGGGGATTTGGATGAGCCACTGAAGGACAACGGGAAGAGGAAGAGCATACAAGTTGGGCATAGAAAGAGAGACCCATGGAGAGAGGACATGCTGTGAGTGCAATAGTCTCTGCTCTTCCAGGCAGAGATGCAATCAGCTGGGCTAAATGGAAGCTACAGATGTTCAGGACATTATAGAGCAGCTACTGTGGGTTCGATGCCTTTGTGTTAACAACTACACTGATCTTTGCAGAAATTGCTTTAGATTGACCCATCCCTGAAAGTCTGTCCCATCCCTGAAAGTCTGCCCCATTCCTGGAAGTGTTCAAGGCCAGGCTGGATGGGGCTTTGAGCAACCTGCTCTAGTGGGAGGTGTACCTGCCCATGGCAGGGGGGTTGGAACTACATGAACTTTAAGGTCCTTCCCAATTCTAACCATTCTATGATTCCATGATTTATCCCACATTCCTAGACAGACCTGTAGGTGCCAGTATCAGGCAGGTGTGTCAAATAATTACAGTTGGAAATAGGACATGCCCTGGACTGTGTCGTTTTGCCTAGGGGAATGTGCTGGAAGTCAATGTTAACATTGGTGAGGTGCCCTGCCAAGAAAGGGCCTGAGGTTCAGCTTGCCCAGGACCTGTGGCTCATTTTCTCTCGATTTCTTTAAGATCCTCAGATCTGAATGCAACACACGGGAGCAGCATCATTTTATTCATATGGACACTGCCTCCATATGCTCTTCGAGGCAATACTTCTACAAACACTACTAAAACCTGTGTTAGCTTTTGGCTGTCATGATATCACATCTGTTGTTCACAACCCTTCTGCCTCACTTCTTTCAGAAAAATATGGTCTCATTAGTATTCAACCCAAAACTTCTGTGGCTCATCCCTACCTTTCATATAGTTACACCTGCCTTAAGAAGTATTTCCATAAACCCCTCAAAAAAACCCAGAAAAACACCCCAGCATCTACTTCCAGACATTTGAAAAGCAAAATCCCTTTATCAGCCAGACTTCATGGTAAATATTGTGTATGAAAAAGAAAACACCTATCATTCTGTTTTGTAAATATTCTTCCCTTTTACAGAAAAGCATCCTAAAGATAAAAGAGGCCGTAAAGGAAACTCTCGGATATACTTGTCTTTCATAAAAAGATTTATTCATAAAGCAGTGTATATCTCAGAGTACATATAAATAGCATGACCTCGGTCTTACTGTTTTCTGAATGTCATTAAAATGCACCAGTCAAATTAACACATGCTGTATCTCCAGCCCTTAAAGAGAGTTCGTACTTGGGAGACTCAGGGGCTCTGGGGACTAAATAATAATATTAAAAGAAGAAATATAGAATTTATTAAGTTCATGCAAATATCAATTTTTATGCTAATGTAAGCACGTATTTCTCGATATTTTTTTTCCTTTTATTGTTAAAACCAAATGATTTTCTGTTCAAAAACCTAAACCACTTCATTTCTCAGTGAGCTGTTGCTGACTCCACCCCAGGCAGACCCGGACCACGAGCATTACAGGAGAATATTCCACTTCTTCCCTCACAGTTTAAGACATACCAGAAAAAAAAATTCTACAGAACATTTGGTGGAGTCACCATCCCTGACTGTGTTTAAAAGTAGATTGTATGTGGTGTTGGGGGATATGGTGTAGAGGAGAACTACAGATGGCTGGACTCGATGATCCCAAGGGTCTCTTCCAACCACAATGATTCTATGATTCTATCCACAGCACCAGTCACAAAGCAAACATGGCCTAGCCATGGGGTCTCTTCTTAAAAATACAGTACCTGGTGATAGCACCAAAACTGCAATGTGAACACAAATACCAAAATCAGGATCCAATCAGCTGAACGGTGACACACCCGCATTTTGACAGCTCAAACTGACTGCAGAAACATAATGTAGATGTCTGATCCCAGACCCTTAGAGCAGTGATTTCATTGCTGAACAGACCCATTGCCGGCTGAAGATCATGGCTGTTTGTCTACTGAGATAAGTGGACGTTGTGAAACACGGGGAAAATGACTATCCTTCTGTAAAAGAATATCTTCTAAGTAGAATTTCTTTAATATTCTGACATATGCTATATATGGGCAGAAAAGTAATAAACTGATAAAGCGTGAACAATAGCTAAAACATAATGCTTTGGCAAACTGTACTATCCCTTCTGACAGTAACCAGAAGATGAAAGCCATTGATAATCACATTTTTCTCATTTACTCTTACAATAGACACTAGGTCAATCCTCCTATCAGCATCACATGAAACAAACTACAAGGCTTTCTGTTGTAGAGCAGGTTTATGAAGTTTTATCTTCAGTTAAGCAATTTTCCCCCATGTTGTGTACTTGCAAGCAGCAGCTGACCTCTACACTGAAGGTACACTATTGTTTTTCTCCAGCTGTTTCTGCTGCATGCTAATTGGGCTCAGCCCAACCCTGCCATCCCACCCCACCCCAGGCTTCATGCTCCTGCCCCATCCCCTAAATTTGCAAGGTTGCCCAGCAACGTGGAGAGCTGGGTCTGGCTGATAAATGGCAGCCCTAAATCATCTGCAGACAGTGAATCAGGTCTGCTTTGGGTGGCTGTTTTTCAGCTGTGCAAGCTCCCTCAGCCAGCTGCCTTCTCAGCTGGAACACACAGCCAGGGACCACCAGCCTAATCATCTTCTTAACGCAAGAGCAACCTCACTTCTTGGTCCCAAGTTTGCTAATTGAAACAAGTCACAGAGCAGAGTGAAATTCATCAGCACAGCAGAACCTCAGAACCCTTTCAGTTTTTGCCAGCTCGGTGGAAGCAGCACTGGCTGGCCATGAGATAATAGGGGGCTTTAATATGGTACAAAAAAAAACTTTTCTCCCTCCAACACAAATGCAAGGGGCTCAAAAGGCAGAGGAAGAACAGAATGAACCAGTAACGCTTGTAGAATACCAAAGTCCTGTATTAATTATTTGATTTAGCATTTGCTATTTTCTTAGTAGTTTAATAATCTCCATTATGTTTATGGGTGCAAGAACCTGGTGGAGCAACGTCAATTAAAAACCATCAGGAAACTAAACCTTTCTCAGGCATGAAACTGCAGTCACTGGTTGCTGCATCAGCAGGAGACCAGCCAACTCCAAGTTGTACAGGTTCATATTGCAATACCGTATTTGCATACTGTAAATGCTATTCTCGGACTCAGGAGGTAAAACTGGTAAGGTATAATGAAACTATAACTTAAGTTAAAAGAAAACCAAACCAAAACACAACAACCAAAAAAAACTTTTCTCCCTTCTGAATTTACTTGTATAGGGTCCACATTAAATGTGGAGAACTCGTCAGTGAAGAGGTCACCATCTCCTACACCGTACACAGCCTGCAGAGATAAATCAAAACATTCACTTGTAAAACAGGAGGTGCCATCTCTGACCCAACCCACGGAAAAGGTAAAGACTTCCCTTCCAGAAGGGACAGCTTCTTAGAAAACAGGATTATTGCTATAAAGCACACACAGCCCATAAGAACTGTGGTTTACTGAAAACATTTCCCCTCAAAGTTAAATAGCCTGAAAGCTGTGAGTATCCAGCACCCCTGAAAACCCCTGAAAAAGTCCAAGATAAGCTCTTAAAACCAGGGATAAAAATTTACTTGTCTAATTTGATTCAGATTTCCTAAGGGGACTTCTCTATACAGATGCACCGCAATTACTTTTATAAACTGTGTTAAAATTGCTTTAAATACGGATTAAATATAAATCTGTTTTCACTGGCTTTTGCTTCTGCCAGCTGTGGTTAATTTCTATACATTGATTATGCTATCTTAAAATTAAGGATTTAAACAAATACGAATGGTACCTCGGAGACTGTGACCGCCACGAAGCGGAGAAGGCACTGCTAGAGGAAGACACGGTAAGTACCATTTATCTCCCAGACCTGGAGGCAGTGTCTGTAAACTGTCCACGATGCCTTGCACACCTTTTTGTGAACTAACCATACAACCCATAATGTAAACCCCTGCCATACAGGACGAGACATTCTTGGTTAGAGACTGCTCCAAGAGATCAAACGCTGAACCATACGTCCTGGTTATCTACTACAGAAGAAGAGTATACAACATTAAAGTGCGCTTTCTGGAAGAGAGCCAGCAATACGCACTGGGAACAGGGCTCAGAGGAGAAGACGTAAGTCACAATCCCACCTAACCTTATAGCCTGTTGCTTTTCTGTCACTCTTCACAAGTTCTTAATACTAAAGATTAATTATAGATTCTCCCTCAAACTCACTGCTTGATTAAAGATTAAAGTTTCTTTTACAACACTCCATATTTCAAGTATGTCTAACTTTCAAGCAACTTCAAGGTAATAATTTAAAACCGTATTTTACCTACCATGTTCATTCCTTCCTTCTACCTACTCTAAGCAATCCCAGCAAAGGAAAGGGGAAAGAAAATCCCTTCCTTTCTAGGAGTGCATATCATTTTAGCATATTTTTTAGCTTGTTATAATATACACAGATATACTAAAATATGTACAACTCCACATCTGTGACAGTACAGCCCGTTGCCATTATTACTGCTTAATGTCTCCTATTGTCTGTCTTCTACATAGCAAAAAGGGAACCTATATCTTTTAAAAAATGAGAAAATAGGACAAAAATTGTCATGGATATTCAGAAACAATTAAATCAGTCTTTCGGATATGGGAAATTTCAATGAGAAAATCCCTTTTGATCAGTAATGATTTTTTTAAAAAAATAATTAAATGTGATTATATTAATGATAACACTCTAATTCTTATTCTACCTGTCAAGTTAAATAGAAAATACTTATAGGTCTTACACACACACACACAAAATTAAGACTGCATCATTCCAAAGAACTGAATTCCTTACCTCCCAACAGATCTGCTGCAGAACCCAGCTACACACTGACCTTGTAATTCACTGAGATGCCACTAAGAGCATTTATCACAGAACCACAGAACATCAGGGATTGGAAGGGACCTTGAAAGTTCTAGTCCAATCCTCCTGCTGGAGCAGGAACACCTAGATCAGATCGCTCAGGAACACGTCCAGGCGGGTTTGGAATGTCTCCAGAGAAGGAGACTCCACAACCTCCCTGGGCAGCCCCTTCCAGTGTTCAGTCACTCTCACTGTGAAGAGGTTTTTCCTCATATTTAACTGCAACCTCCTATGTTCCAGCTTGCACCCATTACTCCTTGTCCTATCATTGGATGTCACTGAGAAGAGCCTGGCTCCATCCTCCTGACACTCACCCTTTACATATTTATAAACATGAATGAGGTCACCCCTCAGTCTGCTCTCCAAGCTAAAGAGACCCAGCTCCATCATCTCTGTAAAGATGTGTTAAGTTAAAAGAGACTTCAAGAGTGCCCAGCTGAGCATGAAATTCAGCATAAGGGAAGATTTGCACAGCAAAAAAGCAAATCAACAAACTACTATGAATGTTATTAGCTCTGTAAATGACAGAAAGAAATCCAACTAAGGGTGAAGCAGCAAAGCCTCTGACGCTAAACCTTCACTTATATCCTTTTTATGCATGTCAATACTTTTTAAAATTACCTGTTCTATATACAGAATTTAAAAAGAGAAAAACTGAAAATCAAACCTGACCCAAGCTAACTTGGCAAATTTGGCAGTTTCAACATTGACATTTGAGTTCTTATTAGAAAACGTGGGATAGGGTTTAGGAGCCTTCCCCAGATGAGGGGCAAGGTTTGCTGGCAAGTTGTGCTTCAGCAATAATGGTTTAATAGTGAGGAGAAAATAGCCTTCATTGTTCAAGCACACTGAAACAGTTTGAGAAGTTAAGGCAGAACAAATCAAGAACTGTACTGCAGCTACCATTCCCCTGGCATTGCCCTGGTGAACCATCAGCCTTCAGTAAAACATATGCTCCATTTCTGACCTGAACCTCCCAGATAATTTTCTGGAGCTTTAGTATAATTTAGGTGAAAGGAAATTTAGTTTTCCGTAGTCTTTGTATTCTTTTGTCTTCCTGTAATGGCCCTGACTGAAAAAAAAAGAAAAGGAAAAAAAAAAAAAAAAAACCACAAAAAAGGCTCAATTAGAAACGACTGACTGAAAATATGGAATGGAACTGAAATATGGGGTGCTACAGGGTAACATAGTTATGTGTACAGTACACCATGGGATAAAGACATACAAGTAAATTTTCATCATTTCAATGGATTTAACAATTCAAGTAACTAGGAAATTACCTGAACGATATGTAAACAAATTGAACAATTTTTACTGAACTAAAAGGAAAGAGAAGACAATCCCTCCCAACTCAGGAAATACCAAAATAGATGGGTTCGTTCTTTGTTCCAACTGCTGCACAGAATGTCCATATCTTAAACAGCAGGTCTGGACTGACAACAGGCAAATTGTAGAGTTACAATTCCAGAATGCAGGTTTCAAGCATTTAGTTGATAACCAACAGTCTAAGACTTTACCAGGCCAAACCTGTAATTGTGACATATTACCATATGCCGCCTTTTAAAATACCGGGTATTGTTTCCCTTGAATTCAGAAATCCTCCCATAGATCGACTACAACAGAAAAATCTCTGAGGTGTTTTGCTAATCAGCTCTGTCTAGCACCAGGGAGCCAGAGAAACGACAGCCTCCCACTTCCATGCATTATTCGCAGCAGCAGACGTGACAATTAACGCTGGACTGGGCGTGAAACACACGTGCAATAACGAACAATTAATGGCACCCACCCTGCTCAGCAGAGCTACTTCCTAAAGGATCCCCTGAAAACGCCCTGTCTTCAAAACCCCCATCTGTTTCTGCACCTCGCCTGAGGTTCTGATCTCGGGAGGGTGAACACAATTTGCAAGGCTGTGAATTACAGCAAAATTGCTGCCTATCATTTTCCAGCGCCTGCTAAAACGCTTTCCAGAGCTCTCCATCATCCCTCTCTTGGTTACCCCGCGTTTTGTGGTACACCATGCAGACACACCAGCTGCTTCATCTAGATTAGCTGAATACTCCCTCTTCACGGGCTAAAGAGAACCAACCCAAACCACAAGAAGCAGGTGCAGACCTATTCCATTCCTCCCCAGCTGTTCCTTTTATTCAAAGGTTCAATCTTAGCGATTCTCCGCAGCACGCTTTCACTTGCGGTTTAGTCTATTTCTAGCCATGAAAAACTTGGGTTTACTTACACTTCATTATTCAAGGTTTTGCAACCCTTGATTTTTCATAAACAGTTTACCAGGTGTTAACATTTTGCATGATCAAAAAAGACTTTTGATTGACAAAGTGGGTTTTTTTCATGTATTTAATCCAACTATCACAAGTGCATCATTAACTCTCATACAGCCCTCTAAGGCCAGAGGTTGGGGGGGGCACACGACATTGATGCTCATATTTGGGTTTACTTTTAAAAACTGTTACTTCTCCGTCACTGTGATCAATGGCAAGTGCCTGAAGTCACCTGCAGGTAAATTAGTATCGAGCTGGAACATAATGAACACAAGCAGAGAAAAAATAAGACACCAACACACACTGTTAGTAGAGCGGTATCTTTTGCTGGCAATTTAGCAACAGATGTTCTTATTTACAGACATATTTCCTATTTTATACCGAGTTCACTAAAGGCCAAATCAGATAAAGCTATAAAGACCAGATCCCCAAATGAGACATAGGTGGAATTGAGGTATTTACATTCAAAATTGCTGTCCTGAGCACCCTGGGCTTGGCAGCTGCCTTTCCCCACTCCAGCCAGCTTTCAACAGTAAAGACCCAGAGATACCTGCAACGCTGCTTCTTCTCAGTCCTTTGGAAGAGAAGGAAATCAAAACCTCGCTCACATTTGAAGCTGATCATGACAATTTAGATCTCTCTTCTGATCGCTTTTGCAAAATTAGATCAGCCACGCACAAAATTCATGTTTTCAGCATCAGGCTCAACTCACAACGTGGTATCTAAATAAAATTAAATTAAAGTTTAAAAAAAAATAATAATCAGAAATCAAAGGCAGGAGGTAGGTTCCTCTTCAGCTCAGTGCCCGTTTTACACAGAAGCTTAGAGCGTGGCCCAACATGTATCTCTGGATCTCGCTGTTGTGGCCACAGACGTTTTCTCCATCCTCAACGTTCCCTACCACTATTTGCAGCCACCTTCCATTTCCAACCCATCAGTCATACAAACCACATCAACTCAACTCAGCTCATTTCAAAGCGAGTCAAGTGGATCAGTTCCAACTACCTCCCTCAGCCATTAAACTGCCCTGACTCGTCAGGAGTAGGTGAGGGAGCACTTCCAAACCACCTGACAGTGACAGCAGTGTGTTAAAAATTACTGCCAGGAGCAGGGGCACAGTGAACACTTGTCAGGGGACACCAATACTTCCAACTGAGATACGTTTACTGGGTAAACATCTTGTCTGCAGGTTGAATGACAGTTCAAGAACAGACAGTTCTCACTCGGGATGTGTGCCGTAGTCCAGAGTCCTACCACCACCCCTGTGTAGTTCATAACTACACCCTTCCTTTCCTTGAGACCCCATTCCTACCTCCCCAAAACAGTCTGCAACCAGCAGACAGGACATTCCCAAGACAGCAGAGATCAATTTGAGTCTCTTCAGACAGTGAAGGGGAATTAATTATTCTGCAGTATTTCATTTCCTTCATCTTTACATCTTTATGCCTAACAAAGTGACTAACACCTCAAATTCTGGACCATCAGTGCTCACTGCTATGTTGTCTAAACCAACTTCATGTTTCAGCAGTCATGAAAAGACTCAGAGCTTAGTAGTTTAACTCAAAGAAGAGTACAGGATGAAATAAAATAGGAAAACAGATGTAAGTACAACCTAACACATTCTCCCTCACCAGCAAAAATCTACAGCTGTAGGGTAATGAATAATGTGACACTGGCCAAGGGAAGCCACGCCAGATTTCCACAGCAATGAAAAATTACAGTAAGACTTTTTACCTTTCCAACCAACAAAAAACATTTAAAAACAGAAAAAGAACTCAGGCTGATAAAGAGTAAGTTTAGAATATTTTTTTTAAAAAAGTAGAACACAATGGGCATGGAATCCAAACCGTAAGTTTTGCCTAGATTTCTAGTAGGAATAGCGGTCCTGAACATCAGGGAAAAGTCAAAACAGCAAAATGGAACTAATGTATGCAGGTAAAAATGACCACAACTTTAAAAAATTATCAGAGTGGTTTTGAGATCAAATCATTTTCATCTTAATAAAGGCACAGTTTCAACAGATCACAGCTTTAATCGGATTCTGTTATTAACTGGGTGTGGATCAGCTGGAGATGACAGAGACTACCCTGGGATAACATCAGAAGTACAGCCAATGCCTACGCTCACGGTACCCGTGGTGTAACACGGGCACAGCACAAGGGTTAGGGTCACAGGAAACTTGCACTACTCTGTGGCGTTAGGGACTGAATTCCAATGAGCCCAAAGCACAGCTCAAGAGGAAGAACCTCAGTGGTGTGATGAGAAGAGCTCACAAGTTGCACACAGGGAAGAGAAGTAGTTAAAATGAAGGGCTGCTAAGTGAGGGTATGGCAGGATTCAGAGACTCCAGCCAGGAGAGGTGAGGATAAATGGATAAATACCTTGGATAGCTTTCCTGTGCCTCTTGCTCAGTTCAGGAACCTCCATCCGCAGCTTTATCATTTTAGGAAGAGGCTTGAGGGATGTCATTGCTTTGAACAGCACAGAACAAGACTAAAACCCCGCTGAGACCCATCTGGTCCCACACTTCAAGAGGATTTTAGAGGAACTTTCTCAGTAAACAGAATGGGAAAATGTACATTTAAAAAGGTGCAAAGAATCCTGCAGTGAGAAGTACCATCCGCTACTAATTAAGTGTAACTTCTTGACAGGGTGAAGTTAATAATAATTTACAGTTGCTTCATCTTTTCAAAAATCTATCACGACATCTGGCACCACAAACTTTTACAGGTGATACTGCATTCTCAGGGCTTAGACATTTTAGCCAGCTGCTTTCTCCTACACGAGAGACACACACAAAGGAAATAAGAGGATTAAAATACAGTGCCTTTTTTTTCATGATTGCTTCCATCTAATCATAATTCTATGCAAAATATTACCTATTTCCAATATCATTTGCAAGTCTTTTAATGTTATAGGTAAAATCATGTAACATTTTTTACTTTCAGTTTTACCTTACAGTTTGTCTCTTCCCCCCAGAAATTTAATTCTGTGAAAGAGATCATTGACTTCTACAAATACGTTCCCATCACACTCATTGACGGAAAGGATAAATCGGGACTCCAGAGAGAGCAATGCTACCTTACGCATCCCTTCAAGTCACACAGAAGATGCTTTCTGCCTTAATCACGTCACCGATTTGTTTGTACAGATGCAAATAGAACAACTGGTTAAACGTCTCAAAAACCCCATTTGCCTTTGAGTGAGGAGCTCCCCATAATACCACGAAGCATTCTAAATGCTCCTCTAAAAGTCTTCTCTCCGACTGAGAATACAGATCTACTCCATTTTTGTGTTCCTGGGATTTGGTTTGGACTTTGAGAATGCAGGTCAAGTCTACGGTTCTTCATGGGTCAAGAAAACTGGTTCTGTTTGACCTCAAACCAGGACACCATTGGATTAATTCACTGAGCAGTGTCAAGAGACACTGACTCCTGGTATCTTGACAATGGTGAAGCAATTTGCTGATCTTGCACTCTACCTTCTAACACAAGACAGGAACCAAACCCAGTCTTGCTTACCTAAACATCACTGAAGCTCTCAGTAGGAAAAACTAATGAAGCATGCTACAATCAGGGAAAAAATACTCAGGTTTTGAAAAAATACACATGAAATTCTATTTATCTGAGTACTCACTATTTAACAATCTCCTTGGGTGTACATACGAGTCTGCACAATAACAAGCTGCACTCAGCAGGCGCTGAGGTCAGGGGGTGTCAGGCTACGATCGTAAGCATTGGAGCAGATTATAAAGCTAGCTTTAATTATGTAAATTCTATTACTTAACTAACACTTATTCTTTAGCTTGTCACAGATGCTTGTATTCCATATCTGAGCCTTCACTTACATAGTAAAACCAGTATACAAGCAGTCCCTTTGAGTTCATCCCATGTGCAAATATAGAGACAACACTCATCAGTAGAACAGCAGATGAGCTTCAAACTCAGCAAGAGAACACGTTCCAGCGAGTATCAAAGACAACGAGAAAGTGGTATTTTTCAAGCAAATGACAGTAACATTTATTAATATAATTTGAGTTTTGGAAGGCTTAACTAAATTAATTATAAATATGAAAGGCAACAGTATTTTTCTGCAAAGCATCCATAATCTTCCTTTCTAAGCACACTCACAAGTTTGACTTGGTAACTGGAATACAGCAAGGCAGCAACCTGAGTTACTTTATCCTTACAGAATAGGAACAAGAATAACAACATTCAAGCCCAAAACATGATATTCTAACCCAATTTATGGTGTAGCACGTACTGGCACACACTAGCTCTAGAAAAATTAGCAGTTGGCTGTTATTTCCTTGCAATCTTTTTATTTCTAAATGCTACATCAAAATTGCAAGAGAACATTCGTTTTAGTTATTTCTCTCAAACCACTGAAACTGTTAAACTTGAAGGAAATTATTCTGACATGACATTATCTAATAATAAGAATGAAAATTAACAAAACATAAGCTGCTAAGTAGAGTTTGGCAGAGCTCTTAAAAAGGAAGAGAGACATGACATAATTCATTTTAAGAGTTTCATAGCCACCACACAATTGAACTCACAAAGGGTTCTCATGTTAAAACAAAACAAGTATTTTCTAAATTAAACCCACAGTTTAACAACTGAGATGGTAGATTATGGTAGTGACATACAAAGCTTTGCAGATGCTTACTAAAACAGTAAACTTGCTTACAAAAGACAAGCATTACCAGTATATTTAAACCACTTAGAGTTTATGAAGCTGAGCAGCAACACTTCCTCCAGCCTCCCCCAGTACAGCTTTCATAAGGAATGTTCTAATTTTGCCAGTGCCAACTCTTAACAAGCAAATTCAAAACTATTTCATAGCTTCTACAGAAACAAAATTAATTCAAACAGTAACCTGGACTGAAGGAGTTAAAAGAAAGGAGGAATTTTTAACCATGGATTTTTTTTCTTATGTTAATGATTTCACTATTCATTATACGTGATATGCCAGAGTTTCAATGGAAGCTGTTTTCACAATCCAAAATGCAAACAGTACTGTTAGATTTGGCATCAAAGTATATGAAGTGAAAAAAACCCTCTAGTGTACCCATCTAAAAAAATAGAATTCCATTTGAATACAAAATGAGAACTGTCATTTCATTATTACCGACAAGACAAAAGGAAGTTTGTTCAGTGAAAGACGTTAGTCTGATACAAATGATAGAAAAATTGTCCATGTGTACATGACAAGAGAGATCTGACTTAAAGCACCAACTATCTGAAAGATTTGAACGCTTTATTGCAAAGTGATGGGAAAGCACTGTTTTTACTTGTTTTGAAAATAAGCCTCAGTCAGTTGTAGTTTTAAAATATTTACATTTCAATGCAGATACGACACATACTTTATCAAAACGATGCATAATCTGCTGGAGTATATAAAAAAAATATATATATTCCCAGCTTAAACTGTTTACAAAAATTCATCAACAGTGAAAAGCGTTAGGAACTACCAGGCTTTCCAAGAGGAGCCCCAGCTCAAACACAGAACACACATCCAGCATTAGAGTCAGTATTGAATTTCGTATCCATAAAAATGTAATAAGTTATTTTAATTGCAAATATGTGCTTCAATATAGTTCACTCTATATGATTTTAGATTTAAAATTGACAAGATGGAGAAAAACCTCTATTGTTCACGTACAGAGACATTAGACCTCAGTTTCATCCATCCCTCCTCCTCACTAAAAATTTGAAATTTGGCCCTGATTTAAGAAAGCATTTAAGCATCTTCTACACTTCACTGAAGTCAGCAGATAAACGTTAGATCTACGTATGTAACTAGGCACATGCTTCTATGAATTGAGGCCTACAATAAAAATATATTCTAACAACCTCTAAGTTCTTATGATTAAGAAGGGTAAAAGATTGCATTCAAAACCCGGTTCAACACTGTCAATGTAAAAGCTGTGCAACACGGCTTTTCATTTTGGAAAGTCTTCGCCTTCAGTGAGTTCCTCGCTGCAGGCGTTAACTCACTGACACGACTTCCAACCAAATGCCCTCTTCTGCAAACATGTTTCTATCAGACCACACAGACAGGTGGTAGAGGGTTTATGCCTGGCCATTACTGCCTTTGATTTCAGAACAGCCTTGAGACCATACAGAGGAAAGTGCTCTCCCACCTGCCCAAGCCCGATGACACCATTGGCTTTGCCTGCTCAGAACAAAGCTGCCAGTGTTCCGCCCTCTAAGATCTAAGCAATACAGGTGAGGTAAAGTCTAAGACTAAGTAAATAAAATTAAACATTTTAGTGCTATCTGACCTAATGGAAGTAACTCTGGTCCCACAGATTGATTTACAACCTCATCTATCCTCTGAAGTTGGCAGAAATGCTTTTGTTTCGCTGAAACAAGAATACTTGCTTTTAAGTTTTACTTTTTATGTGTGGTGCTTAATTTACATGATACACATTTGCTGCCCACAGAGGATCAAAGGTGCTTTTCAGCACACATATGCTCGATCTCTGAAACATCATGCTGTAATAAAGCAAACTAAACCCTGTTAAATTTACAAAGATCTCATCATCTAAGATTTTAATCCCTACAGACCTAGCACAAACCAGTTACAGCACAGTATCCTAGCGCACAGAACGGTAACTAGAAAGATTCTTGCATAGCAAATCTTTTTTCAAATTTCGAATGGAACAGATGAAGTTAACCTCCAAAACAAATTTCAAACAGGAGAGTGCAAAGTAGTGCTCAATCCTCACTACTGCCTTCTCTGTATCTCAGTAACTCTCCTCTCCCACTTTGCTAACAGTAGAGACCTTTTGGCAAAAGAAAGCAGTTATTTCAATCTTCCTTTCCAAGCAAATAACACTCATTAAGAGGAGACACTCCCCACCCCACCCCCAGTCCCTCAGTGCTTTTTTGCTGGAAGAGAAAGAACATCCCAGCCCTTGGTTGCCTCTATCAAGTGCCTCTGCCCATGACTTATCCATTCTTCTTGGTCCATGTATACTCTTCCACAAAACCAACACTTAAACATACACTGAAGCGTTTCAGCTGGCGAAGATTCCACCACCTGGTAGTTGTTTTTATGGGTCTTTTTCAGTTTCATTTTTAGCATATTCTGTTTTTTAGTTTGATTTCCTGTCTCACCATTCTGAAGAGTAAGACGCTTTCGATAACGCTTGACACCAAGAAAACTACTTGTCCTTTCTGACAGAACCACTTTCAGGACCTGACCTTTATACTTGTTGATCGTCTTCATGACATTAATTATCTCTGGCGAGTCAACGTCAGGATGGTTTAGTACCACAACTGGCTGGTTGCGACGAGGGCATTTGATCAGCTGATCCGTTCTCAGAGGGACAAGTCGAAGACGTCTTGCTGTCAACAGATACAACGTGTCAGAACCTGAGCTGGTTTCCGACTGAGTTCTTGTTTTCCTCTTCGGAAGCTCCCTGCAGCCTGCTTGTTTCGCCTTACTTTTAGAACCTAGTTGGCTTTTTGAAAAGTGTTTGCTTTGCCTACTCCCATCAGTTTGTTTGCTGTTATTTTTAACGCTTGCCTCGCGCTTTGGTCTTTGCCTGAGTGACAGACTTCGGGACTGAGCATGTGGCTCACTCCCATTGGGCACACACGGCAACTCGGCGCTAAGCGTCTCAGAAACGCTGACAGGAACCGGGCGAGGCAGAAACATTTCATTGCAATACACCGAGGGAGCTGAGGTTTCGCCACTCTTTTCTATTACGTTTGAGTTTTGACTGCTGGTAGCGTTCAGCACTCTCAGCATGGTCCCTTTGGGGATAAACACTGGAGTAGCAACATGGGAATTTTTAGTTACCCTGCTTTTAGATGTTCTTGCAAACGTAACCAGCTGATCGTCACTATGTTCTTCAGTACTGATCACGTTGCTTCCGCCATGCACCTGATGCAAAGACTGCTCCAGCTCAGTGGCAGGAACAACGGTCTCACAGCTGGCTGAATTTTCTTGAGGGAAAAATACCTTTTTACTAGAAGCTTGACATCTTAAAGGCATGGATTTCAGGTTAGGTTCAGCAGCGGACATGAGCTGAGCGATCTTTCTACACAGAAATGTCGCCGACTTCTTATTGCATGTTGTGTCTTCCCACCTGACACCCTCTGGAACGTTTTCAGCCCCAGAGCTAAGAGAAAATACAGACGAAATAACAGGTCCCTCAAATGGGCTATCCTTATTTTCCATCTTCTGTAGTTCTAACGATTCCAGAAGAAGATTGCTCTTTTGACTTATGGTTTCAGCAGTCTTTACTGGGCTAAAGCCAGAAGTCATGTCCTCACGAGGTGGAGTTTTAATGACATGAAAGTTTTTTCCTGCTTTAGAAAGAGTAACAGATTTTTTATCAAAACCCTTATCAGCTAAAGGTGTTTCTGCAGAGCTGACTGCCAGACTCCTACATTCTCTGTCATCCCTCTTTAGAGGCCATGTAGCCTTTTGCTTAAGGACTGCAGAAGAGGAGGAATTTCTGCCCTCTTGAGCAGCCTCTACTGAAACGTTCTTGGAACTTTTATCTTCAGAAGCAGCAGGATATTTTGGAGGGGGTATATCCACCGTTTCTTCATAACAGTGCAAGTCATAACGTAAGTTTTTTCCACCTACTTCCCATCTTGAAGATTTAAAATCACTTTTTTTTTCAGTACCGTTTATCACCAGAGAGGGAGAACAAAGTTCTATAACACCTGAATGGCCATCAATACCTTTCACCAAATGAAAGCAGAATTTTGATGCATCTTCCCTCTGTATAGATCCAGAGTTAGAGTCTGAGAGCTGGGAATCATAAGAACATTCAGAACTCCTGTCACACATACTATCCAAATTAAGCTGGTTACTAACACTGGATAATTTGTCTACATTCACTTCCATGGTCAGTAACTCACTTTGAGACGAGGAAGATGTCTTTTTTCCTTCTGCAGATTGTTCTAAACCTTGATTCTCCCGGTCCTCTTCAGCACCATTCACAGGTTTGTAAGTTGCTTCTTTCATAGGAATTAGTTTAAGAACAAGCTGTTGTGCTCCATTCACTATTTTAATCTCTACTATCTGAGCTAAACAGTTAGAAGGAACTACAAGTTCAGACGGTGCAATTACTGTTAAAGGCATCCCAGGTTGTAAAGGCTCTGTTTTTGGAGAATAAACCTCAACTTCCACACTTTGATTCTCACATACGCTTAGTTCAGACGGCCCCAACACTGTCTTATCCTGGAGTGATGCTGTGTTCATGTTACATTCTACATCACCAGAGGAACAGGCTGTTTTAGTTGCTTTACCTGGAATTTTGCAAACCGTATTTGGAGACAAATTTGAAACTTCATTCTGAAAAGGAATTTTATGTTTCTGCTTTTCAAATAAAGTGCTCTGACTCAGCTTCTTTTGCTTGTGCTTTACAATAGTATTTGACAGCCGTTTTGTGGGTGTTTCATGTACTCTTCTCGTATGTTTTACTATATAGTCATGTCTAACAGCACCATAATCACAGTATTGACACTGATACGGGAAAGTTCCAGTGTGTTTCAACAAATGCCTCTGGAATTCTCCTTTGGTGTAGGATACATTACTACAGTAGGAACAAACAAATTTAATTTCTTCATGTTGACCTACGTGCTTTTTATACTGTAAAGGATCCTTTGTTGAAAATCTGCATTTATCACAGTAGTATTTACCTGGCAGAAAGTTTTTAACTTTAAATGTTTCCTGGGTTTTACTTGGGGATTTTTTTTCAAGTTTTTCAAAGTCTACACCATTGGCACCCTCAGGAACGAAATGGAAAGCTGGTGGTGTAACATGACTGCACTTCTTGCAGATGAAATTTTTGTCTTCAGTCCACCCAAGCTTCTTATGCTTCTCTCTATCTTGCATTGAAATTTTCTGAACGTTTCTGCATTTTATACAGCTTATCAGTGACAACTTATTGTTCTCAGCCTCAGTCCCCTGGTAACAGCAGTTTTGGTCATCGTCCCCTTTAGATGGATTTGTTTTATCCTCCAAAGATTGTTTGGGGGATGTAGTTAAGGAATTATTTGTATCATTAACCTGGCCAGGGTACAACCTTGGTAAAATTTCCCTCATTTTTTTCAACTGCATTTCAGAAGATGTGACTCTGCATCAGTTTTGTCAAATACAAGAGCGACAGAAGGTTTTTCTTGATGTTAGTCTTGTGTGTGGTGCTTATCAATCAATCATTCAGGCCACCAATCTGCAGAATAGACGCTTTGGAGGAAACACTGCACAAGGAACTGCATCCGTATTATATTCCACGTTCTTAATTTTATTCACTCAACTTGCAGCACTAAAGAATAAAAAGCAGAAGATTAAGTCAGTTACTATTCACTGACAGGTGAAACACAATGAACTAATAATTGCACTATTAGTAGACTACAGCTGAATTACAGAGTGCAAGTCTAGAGTTAAGATACCACTGATTGTACTCTGCACATACAACCATTAACTTTAAGCAAGACTTATCAAGTCAAATAATCTTTTGACGTTTGCTCTTATTCCCAATGTTCATAAACTCATAAAAATTATCTGCCACACATCAAAACCTAAAGAGTTTGTGCTATTTCTTCCACGTCATGAAAAATTTTAAGAATTACATTTATAAGCCTAAAAAGAAAGACACTTGGTAACAGAACTGAGCAGCAGAATATGGTTTCAGCTCATATACAACCCATAACGCAGGAGAAGATGTTATAAAACACTGCAAGGGGCGCTTGTTTGTGAATCCCAGCAGGAAAAAGGAGAGCGACTACAATGACTACTAGAAACACACGTCTATGAGTTAGTTTTTAAATAGAAGAATTTTTCAGTTAGCATGGAAATTCCTGAAGCACAGAAGGAAGTTCTTTTCTAACCAGTGCCAATGTTTCAGATCCAAACAGCCTTGAATGCCAATTCATAACAAGTTGTGATTTATACTTCACGTGTTGTAAAAGCAATGAAGTCAAAACAATCTGCAGCTGAAAAATTAATTACTTTCACTTCTATTAACAGCACAGTGTAAGCACTTCTATGCATGTGGACAACCATATAAATAATTCACTCCATCCTCATAATGCAGAATGTGTCAATCAAGCAAAACATACACTGCAAGGGAAGGCAGAGGGAGAACAGTAGTATTGGTGTAAAACCACCACATTAACTTGTGCAGTGTGTTTGGCCCCACAAGTTCCAGCACTCTTACTGTCTCTTTTCTGTATTTAACATGAACAAGATCTCAGCCTTCAAGCTTTTGCCAAGACTTTGAGACCACTGTTATTTGGAAAATAAAAAACTAAAATCAGCCTGAATCAAAACAAAGTCCAGAGCTAACAACAACCAGTAATATCAACTCGACATCTTTCTTATTCACTCTGACTTACAGACAAACTGTTGAACAGATCTGCCTTTAGGTATAGATTGTGTTCCATTAGGTTCTTTCTAGATTCCTTCACAATTTAATACATCATACAGAAGGATTCTACTTCTGAAATCCAGCTCCTCTCCAAGCCTGCCTACAGAGGGCAGGGTCTGTTGTGGGCTCCAAAAGCACCTGAATAGCATCCTTTTACGATAATCCTACATGAATGAAGAAAAACTTTACACTATGGCACATCTCCACAGTGGCTTGACAGAAATAAGCATCTGATCCAGAACGTTATTCTTGCATCTACCTCTGCTCCATCTGCCAATACCCCTAATTGCTGTAGGAATACTGCCTTAAAGATGGGGCTCTGCAATGAGAGAGTGTACCAATGTAACACCAAACAACAGTAAAAATAAGTCAGAAAACTGGTTAGGGACAACTTAACAGGCTTTTTCCTCTTTAGTAGATGGGTGCCTGCACACTTGTAAAACTCTTTGGTTTTTAGGACTTCATAATCTCATCTCATTGCAATGCAGACAGCTGCACGCCCTACGTGAAAAACAATCACTGGCAGCCTCCCAGGAAGAAGGAAAGCGTACAAGACTACCATATCATAGTCTGAAGATATTTTTTTAAGCAATTCTAATGTTGGGAATGTTATGCTCTCTACAATCCAGGTTTTAAAGGGGAAAGAAAACCAAAAGTTTCTGGTAGTCTCAGATGGATAATCCCTCCCCTGTCAACATCACTTCTTCAACTTAAAACACTTGTGCTGACACAGAACTGTGATGCTAATCCTATGTTGAGGAGATCCACTGGTTTATTTCATGAGAAAGACAATAAGATATCTTGACATTATCAAGATCCAGACCAAAGATGCTTTGAAGTTTTCTATATAGGTTTAAGAAAGAACAAGAATTGCATTTGAAAGGAAAGGGTGAACTTAGATTAATATTTGCCTTTTGTTTCCCCTGTTAACACCTATCCATTGATACTGGAACTGCCCTCCATATGAACTGATCAAAAGATAAGCACAGAAGCCATCAACATCCTTGGCCACATTAAAAAAAAAAAAAGGATTAAAACCACAGTTTTCTTATATTTTTTTAAATACTGCAAATTTCCCCTTGTGTCACAACACAAAAATGCATCCATCACCTTTAAAGGGCAATAAAGTAAAAGAAACACTGCCAAACATTTTAAGAATGCTTCAATTTACCAGAAAGATCTGGGCTGCTCCATCCAAGAGGACAATAAAAACATTTAAGAGAGGTAATTCAAAGGACATAATCAAACAACTTTATATATGAAAGCGAAAACAAATAGGTATGTAACTCCCAAACCAAGCTTTCATTCAGACCTGTGACAAAGACCATGTTGCTAGAATCCAGGTTTTGAATGCTGTTGGAGTTACCACACCTGCTAAACTGCAATGCAGCCAGTCACTGGCTTCCCACCCCTCCCCGTGTAGGAAGGGGAGTGAACTGGAGAAAAAGAGCGAGAACGCTTCTGGGTTGGGACAAAGGCAGTTTAATAGGGGAAGGAAAGACACAAGGAGGTGGTGCAACGTAAATCCCTCACCACCTTCCACAAGCAGATCAATGCGCAGCCAGTCTCCAACCAACACCCACCTTGGAAGCCAAACCCCTCTGCCCTTCCTCTTCTTCCAGTTTTCATTGCTGAGCATGACATGGTATGGACTATCCCCCTGGCCACTTCCAGTCAACTGTCCCAGCACTATATCCTCCCAATCTCTTGCCCACCCCATGCCTACTTACTGCAGCAGAGGCTGGAGGGAGAAGGTGGGGGAGGAAGCAAATCTTCGCATTGTGCAAATGCTGTTCAGCAACAGCCAAAACACAGTGTTACCAACACTGTTTTAGCCACAGATCCAAAACACAGCACTGTACAGGCTGCTATGAAAAATTTAACTCCATCCCAGCCAGACCCAGTACAATGCGAAGAACCACCAAATAACCAGTTGATGCTGAAGTGGCATCGCTGTTGCCTCCCTAGCTATTTATTCACCAATCTTTCCCAAACACCAATTAGTTAGTAAGACACTGATGATGCAAATAGGCCTACTTTATCATTATCTTGGATAAAACAAGCCCAGAAGTACATTGTCATTTCATTCTTCTACTGAAAAACAACCATTTGCTTTTTCTGGTTACTTCAAAAAAATGAGATCATTGAGGTACACAGACAGGTAGTGCAGTCCAGCATCCATTCACTCCGTACCAGCGGGGGGAGAGCGAAGAGATGGTGACAAAGGCAATCAATTCCCCTGAAGATTTGTGTTGATATTCACAGGGTTAGCAGCGGCACACTTCAGAAGAGGTAGTTAGAAGACACATACACGATTTTTGAAGTCACAATCACATGCAGAGCACAGAGACCAATCCAAAGACATCATTAAAGGAAGAACACAAAGGGTACATGGAGTCTGAATGGCAAACACAAGAACAAGACAAATGAAGAATGGAGTAAGAGACACTTAGAAATGTTAAAATCAATTGCAGTCACTGTCTATACAGGAATGGATTTGGAAAATATTTATAAAAATACAATAACGTGCCCGAATTAAAAAAAAATAAATTTAGAGGCCCTAGTTTTGAAAAAAATTGGAAGTAAAAAACTTACTAGGTACATGGAAAAAGAATATAAACCAAACTCTCATATACTCCTCTTACCAAACACCTGCAATACAGCACCATTAAAAGGTCAGGCACTTCGGAAAAGCAAATGCTCCCACCTTTCACACAACACTGGTATTATCTTGAATGTTGCTGCTTAATAGATAGTGGTCAGTAGATCCGAAGGAGTCAAAAGGCATTTCAAACAGTGTCTATCATGTACATAAACAGGTTAGAAAACAAAGACCAATTAAAACCAAGAAAAGCAGCCTGACACTGCCAAATTCATCAATAGAAGATTTTCTGCAGTGCAGTAAATTACAAACCACGGATGTGGCCACAGTTAGACAGGAATTGCCAGTACCTACCCCTGAAATTTCCATTTACTTCACACACATTAATACATTGCTTATCATGTCAAAGAAAAATATTTCTTTTTCCGGTGTTTTAGTTACTTTTTTTTTTATCTCAGTGCTGCTAACAATGAAACGGGTGTGCTGAGCAGCATGCAGTTCCCATATGTGATCGAGTAAATAAGATCAGCAAAGCACACACCCCACACACTGAGTTCACAGACTGCATCCAACAATTAAGGCCCACTTTGGTACTGAAAATCCCACTTAAGTCATCTCCTAAGAGAAAGGAGTTTAAACAGAACTGGAGGACGCTGTGCATCACCATCAGGAAGATGCAGTGTGCAGCATTTGAGTCTCTATAAAGAACTTAAATCTCTGTGAAAGTATCTTACAATCATGTATATATCATATACTACTCATTAAACATCAGATGACCATCTCCCCTAAGCAGAGTTAGCTGTTTTTACTGACCCAACTACTCGGCCACCAATTATCAGCCACTAATTTTAGGCCTTATGAACTGGGAGAGATCCAACGCGCTTCGCTCAAGTATAACATACTGTACTAATTAAGAGCATTGATTTTGCATTAAAAACAAAATGAGTCAAATACAACAAAGAAGTTTTATCTACAACTGTTTCTTCCTAAAAAGATGGCCTGTTTTACAAGAGCTAATCACACAGCCGTAACGCTTTTTGCGTCCAAAATTCACACAGAGTTTTTCCATTAAAAAAAATACAGAATGACAATACTGAGAATCAAGAAGAGCAAAGAACATGCATCAGGTTTTTAGAGCTCACTTTTATTATAAAATACAGTTATTTCTCTCTACACAGAAAACTAATTACATTCAAGATTTTTACTACTTATAAAGTTATGCAAAATAGGAATTAAAAGGAACTCATTATTTTTCAAATGCATCAGTGAAAAAACATCCAACTGCTTGGCATTTCTTAGCATTGAATAAAGGCAGGTACATACACATGTGTACTACACAGTACTCTACTGAAATGGAGGTCTGCTGCTCTGAGGCTCTAGGACTGAGGCCTAGCTTTATTTGTGCCTGAAAGATACACGTTTCTGACATATCACTCAATTGCTTGGTGGTCTTCTCCCAATAAGCTAAGCAACGCGCTCTCAAACAACCACGACATCAAAAGCAGCATTTTTGAGAGTACTCAGAGATGTTTATACAGTCCTTTATCGTTATATGTACGAATAACTTGTAGATTTATGCTGCACATTTCTGCATTTCACCATTTAAAAAAAAAAATCTCTCTGTAGATGCAAAGCACACCAACTAGGATTCAGCACTACCTTACTCTAAGCTTTAAGGCCTGCAAGCAACAAAGCAATCAAGTATGGCACTGAAGAAAATGGGAAAGGAGGGGGGAGAGTTCCATTAAAATTGCATATTCCCCCTGTCCAGTTCTAAAAACACTCATGTAGATGCTAAAATGTATTTCTACGGATTTAATTCCTGTTAAAATTAGGCACGCACATAAGTATTTGTAAGAAAAGGACCTTGACTAACCTTGTCCTGTAGTAACAATGCATAAGGGAATGCTAGCAAAATCCTGTGGAATGCTATTAGCTTTAATATGAAAACAGACCTTTTTATTAAACATATATTTTGGAATGCTTAAGTTTACATCTGTTATAAAACTGGATTATTCAGATAATTTATTTAAAAGAAATCCAAGTCTTTTATGCATCTAAATTATCTTGAGTGTCCAGTGCAATACTTTTTTTCTGATAAATTCTCTTGCAAGAAAATTTAATGTAGGATTTAATTAAGAGAATCTTATGCCCAAACACAACTCTCTAGACAACAGTTCTCTAAAGAATGCAGTTTACATACAAAATCCAGGATGGTCTGTTTTGCTCAGTAATACAGTTACTAACCCGAAAGCTTCTTTCTTCTTCAGGAAGAAGACCAAGGCGACAAACGTGGACAACAGCTTTGCAGTCCAGTCGACTCTAAAGCAGCCTGATGGCGTCCACGAGCCTGCAACACCGGCCAGCCAACACCAAAAAATAATCCCATTTTCATGGGCATCCAGCCCACCCACGCTTTAGTGTTGCCGCCTCTTCGGGGAAAGGAGGCCTCCTTCGCTAAGGGCCCGTCTCCGGAG
>VZTM01016911.1:40717-69238 GCA_013400555.1 Jacana jacana
CCCGCGCGCCGCCGCGCAGGCGCCATGCGCGCCCCGGCCCGGCGGGGAGGGCACCGGCCTGGAGGTGACAGATGGAGGAACCTCCGCACCCGTGAGGGGGGACCCGGCACCGCGCCGGCGAGGCGGTACGAGCCGTGTGGGCAAGAGGCTGGCCCGGCGTTGATGCACCTGCAAGATGGCAGGCGAGGGTATTGAAGAAGTCATACAGGCCGGCGGGTATACATGCCTGCTGGCCCTCCCTCAAGGACTCTTGACGGGACAGCAGGCCAAAGGAGGAGCTGTTGATCCCCATAACCTCTCTGCAGCCCCCCTGATGTCACCGGGCTTTATGCATGACGTGGGCATACGTATCACCAGGGATTGCTCGGTTAAGTAGCATGATGATGATGTAGTAGTTGTGTGTTTTCGGATGCTTCCAAAAAAACCCAGATTTCTCTTTAAATAAACTGTTCTTAGTCACGTTTCAAGGAAAAAAATAGGATTTTAACCACCAGCATCTTGCCCTCTAAAAGTACTTTTAATGTCACTGCAGTATCTACACTCTGGCTAAACAAAGCCATATTTAACATAGGCACCAAAGTCTCTCCAATGTCATCTTTGAAATAGAACATTTTGGTACGTGACTTTAAAGTTAAACTCTTTTGCTGACTGTTCTGTTAGCATGGATTCTGTGTGATAAGAAGAACTATAAGTAAGTTACATCTTCCTGTTAATCCTGTGCTGGAAACAGGGCTTGACCTACGCTTACTGTTGTCTAAACATGAACACAGGTCTTCAGGGAACCTCAGAATTTGGGGGTAAACTCTTCAGGTCACAAAAAAAAAAGAAAGGGAAAGCTAAAGCTATCATGCAGGGAACTTTGGGGGGAAAGAATCCTCTCAACTATTAATTTTTAGTTGCAAAATGAGATGTTGCCCTCAGATCCTGTTATATCTTTTGATCAGCGGTGGAACAAAACACTGGTAACAGGGGAGTTCGGACCACTGTCATTTATTGAACAGGTTTAAAACTTGTGAAGAAGGGCTTCTGGCTGACAGAGCCTGTTGGGATTTCTAGAAGGCTTTTGACAAAGGCTGTCAAAGAAACTAAGCAGTAATGGCATCTGCCCAAATGTCTTAGAATGACTAACTGGCTGAAGTCGGAGCACAGGGGGTGGGAGTGGGTGTGTGGTACCTGTACAGACGTCTCAGGTGTTCTGCTCTAGCTTGGTCCTGCTCAACGTACTCCCAAGTGACTTGGAAAAGGAGCTGGGCACTGAAGTGACTGCCTTCTGATGACACCGAATTTTTTTAGGGAATTGAGGACAAAAGTGCACTGAAGACCCACAGAAGGGCCTTATGAGCCTGAATAACTAGACAATAAAATGACAGATTACATTCTGCAGAGATAAAAGTGGCACACGGTGGGGAAGAACATTCTGGCTTCCAATATAAAATTATGAGCTCCAAACTGTCTAGTACTGTGCAGGAGCAAAAGCTTGGAATTACCAATGCATTTCTGTGAGGACCTCGCTTCAGTGCTCAATAGACTTCAGAAATACAAGCTGTATGCTGGGATTTGAAAAGAAACAGAAAACAAAGTATCCTTATGCTGCTCTGTAAATTCATGACTTGACCACATCTTGAAAGCTGTGTGTGGTTCCAGTTCCCTCAGCTCAGGAAAGACAGAATACTAGTGGAAAAGGTTGAGTGAAAGGTAAAAAGGATGATCAAAAGTACTTTACTCTCAACTTTCCTGTAAAAATTTCATTAAGTAAGCTTCTGTCTGAAAAAAAAAAGATGGTTTGATATAACAAAGAGCTAAAAATCATGAGTGTGCACTGTAATGTAAACAGTTGTAGGTGAAAATTGTGTATGTGGATCCCATTAAAGTCTCGGGGACAATTTGCACTTACTGTCTTGTCTCAGCTGCTCTGCCAAGCTGATTGTGTGCTGTGATGAAAATTCACTCCCCTAACTACGATATCAATTAGTCTGTATAACGTGAAAGTGTACGAACTTTGTTAGTATCTATTAGTTGACATTATAGACTGCAATGTAATGAGATGGTGGAATTTTACTGGAGACTTTGGTGTTTGTTTGTGCTCATGTAAAACAAACTGAAGTCAGTCCCTGGAAATACGCACTTTCTTGGAAGCTTAGATCTGTCCACAGAGGATAAAGGATACCCATGGACAACCAAGATAAAGCCAGCACCTTAGCCCCTCTAGCACATCTTTGAAACCCTCCCAGTGTCATCTGGCATCACAGATAAGTAACTTTAGCAAGATTGAATCCAGGGACGTCTGGATCAATAGACAAGCAGCAGTATGTTGCAGAAAGACAGTTGCTTTGCAAGGTTTTACTGTGATGAGTAATCAATAGCTTGGGCCTTACTAATTAGTCAAATCGCGTTGTACCTGAATGGCTGAAGGGTACAAGAAGCCCGTGTAGAAGCCACGCTGAGGGTGATCCAGTTTGTCTGGCATATCTCGGGTGCGTGAACTTACCCTTTTAATTCCATGCTTTGTTTCCTAGCTTCTCTCCTTGATCAGCAGGGGCGAGCTGCAAATTTTTGTATCAGTGAGCTACGCTTAACAGATTGTTTTCTTCTTAACCAGAAAAAAATTGGAAAGATTCCTAAAATAAAAGATGATGTTTTGTAACACAAGTAATAATTCAAGAAATATTTTGCTAGTCAGAATGGCTTTTTCAGCTCATCTGTCTGTATCTGAAACAGTCCAGAGTGTGGTAAATATACTCCATACCAGTAAAATGGAATCAGCTATCTGATACATAACACTGATTAAGCACTTTCACTTCTTTTCCTTCGATGTGTGTAGCTACCTTGCTCTGAAGTTGGAAAGGTGATTGCCTGTAACAAATGCAAATAGATTATTCTGCATTTAAATATGGCCAGACTAAACAATGTCACCCGGAAGAGCCTTTGTTCTGTAAAGCTTGAGAGTCGATTTGCATCTTCCTCAGTGTTTTCCAGCTATTCAGTCCCTTCCCTGCATTTTCTAACCTTGCCTTCAAAGCTACTCCGTTCCCTTTCCCTGTCATTTGAATGTTGTCTTCGCAGAGATGAGTCAGACCCGATCGGATCAGAGCATAGCTCCTCTTTCTTGCTTAGTCTCCAGGCCTGTACCTATTTGGGCTACCAGAGAGGGAGTGATTCTGCTGCAATTACCACCTTATCAGTCCCTTTCCTCTTGTGAGGTCTTTTATTCCTTCTCAGTTTGTCCTGTGACTCCCCCACCCTGCAGTCTTAGGCATTTGTGAGCCTCTGAGCTGAGGACCCTAAAGGGAGGGTCATCACTTAGTGACCAGGGTAGGAGATGCTACCAATTGGCAAATAGGAGCAGCCTCCAAGCAAGTAGCCTGTTTTGCTTCAGAGTGGGCTCCTCGTTTGTACAGCGAAGGCACGATGTCCTTCCTGCATCCTTGCACCATTGCTGTCCCCTGGGAGACTGGTCTTGTCATGCATGGTGGGACACCCACATACCAGGATTCACTCCAACTCTGCTGCTGCTCCTGCTTGTCGGGCTGTCAGCCTGCATTTCTTCCCACCCTGTAACAAGATTACCTGATATGAAATGCTGATCCTGGCTCGCAGAGCCATGAGAGCCATAGCCAGGCAGGTGCCACGGTAGAGCTTCAGCTTTGCAAAACTATGAAACCACGGTGTTTGGAGAAAACTCAGAAGGAAGGAGAATTAAGAGGGCAAGAAAACGGGCTACAAGATTTATCAGGTGCTCTAGGAGCTTTTCTTGTAACATGATTGCCTCGTGTGTGAACTGAATTCACAAGCCTCCCTGACAGGAAAAAAAAAAAAAGGGAAAAAAAGTATGAAGGCAATGTACTGGAAAACCTGAAAAACCAGTAGTGATAACTGTTCCACAGGGTTATGGGTGGCAAACTAAGCTATATGTATCTGTACACAAAGAGAAAAAAAACCCAAACCTGTATTATAATTGCAATGGTGTGATCAGGCTACAGGGCATTAATCAGAACACCTACTGCATGGTGTAGATGCTACAGCTCCTCTTCATTAGAATTACCGGTACTAAATCCAGCTTGCTAAGCAATGATTTTTATAGAGATTGATGTTACTCAGCTGTGTTGATGACTGTGGGTAGTGCTCGCACTCAGGCCTGAGGGGTACCCTTGAGGGAGGTCCCCACTCAAGGGAGGGATTCCACACACACTGCTATGGAGGGAGTGTACAAGGATCCCTGTCGTTCAAAGATGGGATTAGGCTTTTATAGTACCGAGTGATTGACTGCCAGTCATTTATTGCTAAGCCAAACCTTCTAGCTCAGCAAAATACTTTATCTATCTGGTCTCATGTAGAACATGAACCCTGTAAAACATCTGGCTTCGCATCTTACTCTGCAACATTTATTCCTGAGCCTGCTGAATCAGGGTAATCCTCAGAGTCCTTCAACACTGAGGACAGTAAGTATGACCTCCCCACACATCTGGAAGTTTTCTGCCAGCAAGCTCTTAGAAGCTGGGTGAAGTTTGAGACAATATTCTAATTTCACCCCCACCTAAGCAGAGCATCCTGCTACAGTAACCCACATTGAAAAAGGGCACTGTTTAAAGACAAACAGTGTCTCTGAGCTACTGCAGTACCCTCACCTAACAGCTTCTCCTTGTCCCTTCAGGACACCATCGTTAACTATAGTCAGGTGAACATGGCTTTTCAATTTATAGGCTGCAATGACGCAGTAGCACCATCTATTGGACTCTGGGAAAGGCAAGAACTTCTTTTGGGTGGTGTGTATTCTGTGTATGCACCTTTGTAGGTCTGAGTTACGGCGGGTGGAATGCTTTTGCTTCCAGGGTGAAAATATACTACTTGGTAAGCATTCAGAGCACTTGGAAAAGAAAAAAAAAATATGCCATCTTTGTTTTCTGAAATGCACAAGTGCTGACAGGAGCAAGAGAAGCTTCAATTCTGAAAGTTCTCCAGCCCCTCGTAATGCAGGCTTGGACTTTAAGACTGAAAGAACCAGCTTCGTTTTCGCTTTGCATTTCTGCAGCTGACCTTAATACCAAAAGATACTTCCCCGCCTCAAGTGGCTAAGTGCATAGTGCATACAGTATATGATGCATTCCAGAGGTTTCTTTAGATACAGGTTGCTGCTAATGACCAGAGTGCTCCCTCCTGCGGTTTTGTTTGATTGGAGGGCATTAGGACTATTAAGAAGTGTCAAGAGGGTCGTTTTACATGATTACGTTCGTTTCTGTGTCTGTTTTTCACAGCGTTCGGTGGCTCTGGGATGCTGAGGTTTTGCCGTAGCAAGCGCACCACTGCTGGGTATCTATTGCTCTCTAGTGGCCACCGTGTGACCCTGCTGCTGTAAAAAAGGTAAGAAAGGTTGCCGTCTCGTTTTGCTCTCGGACTGTCACTGTAACATTATACAGCCTGTCTGCGGACATCCACCTTCAGTTTAAGGAAATTTACACTTCGAGCCCTGGGGGAGAAAAAAGACAAGTCTCTCGCATTTTTCTATCTTCTTTTGCTCCTACATTTCGAGTATTTCCACTCGGGTCCCTATCTGTGACCTCACCAGTTCACAGATAGCATCTCTTTTTTCCACCCCAAGACATACACAGACAAAGCCTCTCCCCCCTGTTCCTGAGCTACATGGCAGTACCTCATTCTGCCTCTCCCTGAGCAAGGCATGGCTTGAGGGGCTGGCAGCAAGCAAGGCAGAACAGCTTCTAGTTGGATTCATTAAGTTGCTGCTCCCCCAGCGACCCATGAGGTTTTACAGTCGTTGGCAGTCTACATTCTCATGTAAACCTCTACTCATTTATCAAATTGTTTAATTTGGAAAACAGATTTAAGCACGAAGGTGACGGCTGTGGGTTCTGTGATCACCTAAGCCTTGTTCCCTAGGGATATCAGGTTAACAGATGAAAGCTAAGTTGAGGAGAGCGAAGGCAGCTGAGCTTACAGTCAGGGCAGAAGCTGGAACGAGGTTCTGAACTACTGGAGTCAGGAGCTTCTGTAAAGCTCTTTCAACAGGCAGACAAAGAGCAATCATTAATTTGGGGGTGACTTGTGCACTGCTGTGAAGGGCAGCACGCAATAAGTACCCGCAAGGAAGGGACCAAAGCTGAGCCAGAGCTCCTTCTAGGATTGCCTTCCCTTTCTGTGGCTGAGCTGAGAAAAGCCCCAGGGTTAAGGGCTCAGGTTGGGCTGGTGTCAGCTGACACATCTCCAGTGGCAGCCCCCAGGAAAGAAACCAGTGCTGGGGATCCCAGTGTTCCCTAAAGCTTCCTGAAGGAGAACAAGGAGGAAATATGAAACAAAAAATTAAAAGCAGATTAACTAAATCAAAACCACCTGGAGTTACAAGCAACTGGTTCTTGCTCACCACTTCTTTTTCTGGCTTGTAGCTATTCCTTAAAAACATTTGAAACTACCTAAGGACAGAATAAGCTCCTTGCAGCAGTCTTAGTCAAGCAACAAAATGTGTTCATAGTAAAGACATATCCTTTAAACCGATACAGGAAGAGAAATATGAAATAGAGTCTTATATTTTACACAGAAATTAGAAAAATAGCTTAAAATCTGCATAACCAGGTATCCTTAATGTCGTAATACTCTTTCCAGGCTTTTTATAACCAGTCTGCAGATTCACTAAAACACCAACAAAGTATATTTTAAGTGGGACAAATACTCTGCTAGATACTCGTTTCACTTCCAAATATGTGCACATGCAGTAACACAATCCACTACTTACTGCACGGTGGTATAATCTGGTAAAACCAAACCTTGCAGTAGCCCTGTTCCAACACCTCAGAAACACCCAGTGCTTTCCTAGGAACCAACAACAACAGCCCTGGCTCCTCGGGCTTAATTTACCTGTTTCAGGTTCTTGAAGGGAGCGTTCATCCCAAGGAAAATGGAGACAACTGGAGGAAATGGAGAAAGAGGAGAGGCTTACCACACTGTGAAGAGCAAACAGGTAAAATCAGTGTGGGTGTTCTCTTGCCTGTATTTGTGGTAGTTGCTGAGCAATAACAAAACTGCATCTATTTTTCTTTAGAAAATAGCTGGTTTCATACTTTTGTGAAAGTAACTTTGTTCCACTGCAGCAGGGGCCTCTTTCCCTCAACCTACCAAAATTTCAAAGGTGCCTTAGCCCTCTCATTGAAGTATTGTAACCGTTACAAGAGGTTTTTTCAGATAATTAGCCCTTCTGTGAAGCTTCTGGTTTCTCATTATTGCCACGTCACCTATGAGGAAATTAAAGACAGGTGGAAAGTTATCCCCGTTAAATCTATACATATTCAAACCCCATTAGATGTGTAGAAGCCTTAACTAACATACCTTTGTTTAAAAGAATTTTTCATTATGACTTTTTGTTAAAGGATCCTAGCTTCATATTAAAGAAGATAATGTAGAGTACTTCTAAATCCAGAAGACGACTGCTCGGTGTGTGCCTTTTTCTTTAGAATAAATGAAGGACAAAAGATGACTTTGGGGTCGGTTTAGGGTTTTGTTTTCTCCTGTAGCTCAGTAATTCAGATCATTGTTACTGTTTGTGTTTCACTTTTGTATCTCTGAGGTTTAATTCCTGAAAGGTAAAGGTGATGAGTTAATAGAAGGAAATAGGTTTAATTATTCTCAAGCTTCTAGAGTCAGTAAACACTTGTTTCAGTCAAGCCCGAGAACTGGTTACTGCCTCATTCTGGATATCCTTTCAAATTTACATCTAAGGCGCATCTTTAAATTTCTTATCTTAGAAAGGGACTAAAAGGTTATACAGTTTCTGGTTTAAATTTTTCCTGAACCTGCAGATTGCTGGAAAGTACCTCAGACATCTGATATTCAAGAGTGCCAACAGTGCACCGGTGCAATTCTAGTGAGAAGGATGATCTTCCAGCAAGCCTACCACTGTGGAATTCATTCCCCATTTATCATTTGATGCAAAAGAGCCTGAATTTTAGAAAATGCTGCAGAATCACAGATTTTCTATACTTGAGACCCATGGGGTTTTAAGGTGTCCTGCTGCCAAGACAACTTTAGCAATAACTGTATTGTAAATACCCCTTTGATGACTCACAAGGGTCTGTTAAACTCTCTTTGTGGTGAACTACCACTTCCAGTCGAAGAGCCTCATTACTCTTTTACAGCAATCATTCAGTCTCTCCAATCTGGTATTGAGGAACGAAAACATAAGTTTTCAGATTTGTGAAGTCACAAAATAAATCTTAGCAAATTGCATGACATTACCAAGCAGCTCCAAAACAGAGCCAAAAAAATCTTGGATAGTCACAAGTCTGAAAAACAATTTGGTAAGCATCAAATGCAACATATCAAATCATACAACAGGTCAATTCTGGGTTATCCTCTCTATTGTTCATCAGAACTTAGATCTGATAAATACTATCACACTTGTTCCCTATGCATTACAACTATAGGTATTTTTATTCTAAATGTGCCTGGGAGAGAAAAATGGTAAAGAATAAATAGATAAGGCTAGAAAATAAGCTTTTTTTTTTTAGTATAACCACTTTCAGCCCCATGTACTTAAATTTACACTGTCTTCTCCTTTGGTGCTTTAAACCTTCCTCATTCTATAGGCAAGCTCAAAAGGCCAAACATAACTGGTGCCGTGCAAGAGCTTGGATGAGTAATTGAGGGACACCCTGAGGCTTCAACATTTAGCTCCCGGAGTCTAGTTTGATGGCATCAGTCTGGAAAGTTCCGAGAGCAACTCAGATTGGGAGAGAACCACATTGGCAGCTTATTAGATGCCTGGAGACTCCTGTTTGAGGACTGATATACCTCATTTCTTGTACAGCTTTTACAAGCTACATTGACACGAAATAGATTTGAGCAGCTTTTGATGGGTAGAGACCTAGATACAAATGCCTTCTACAGTATGATTACTCTCTTTACATATGTTTACTCCTGTAATCATCACTGAAAAAAAAGTGCACAGTTGTAGAAAGGATTTCTGGTTTTAAATAAAAGTCAGTTAATTGACTTTGAACAGATAATGGATGCAGCTAATCTTTTGAATACACCTAATGAGCTTATTTGGCTTTTTTGAAGTCAATTTGATGTCCCAACAGGCATCCTTAGTGGTATTTTTAGTTGCAGTAAATAATTTCATAAAATAATGAGGTTTGCAACTGGGAAATCTTTAGTCAAATTAGAATTCCAAGTCTAGAATACATTTCCTAGCAGCTGGAAAATAGTATATTTTTCAAGAGAAATATAGTTTTCCATTGCCATTCCTGAAAACTGCTCAACGTGAAGGGAACCAACAACCAAAGAGACTCCAATGGGGACACAGTCTTTACGCTGTTACTTTATCATAGTGCATTTTATTCTGCACTGGTATTACCAAAATGTGGTCCTGAGTTAATATAAATTAATTTCACTAAGTCCTTAAAGTGAACTGTTCTTCTGCCTGAGATCTTGAGTTTCGACGTGTAACTTTAAACCGTGGGTTTAGTCCAGAAGCAAAGCACTAGTCTGGCTTTGTGTTATTACTGGGAGACCTGCCTAAAAAACCCCAAAGACTGTACAGGAATCATCAACAACCAGCAATTTATTCAAATTATTACTATTTTTTGCTATTAAGAGCTCCAAAAACGGTTTATTTAAGATCTGTCAGTGCTTATATATCTGGCCCCAAGATCCCATCTGCCTCTTTAGCTACCAAAAGAACTATAAAGCCTTTCCCCAGCACCCAGCACTGACTTATTTAAGCACATAAAATGTGACAGTTTGTTAGTTCCTTTACAGAATCACAGAATCACAGAATGTCAGGGATTGGAAGGGACCTTGAAAGCTCATCTAGTCCAATCCCCCTGCCAGAGCAGGAACACCTAGAGCACATCACAGAGGAACTTGTCCAGGAGAGTTTTGAATGTCTCCAGAGAGGGAGACTCCACAACCTCCCTTTAGCTATATTTGTTCAGAACTAAAATTAAGTGCAAAGGCCTCCCCCTTTTACACTCTGCAATTTTACCAATATTAAATAATTAATTTCATTTATATATTTTTTTTTCTTTACAACAGGTGTCTATCAAGGCACTTCCTAACACGATTGGAAACATCATGAGGGCTGTATTCAATTCTGTATTTAAGGGTCAATAATTAACTGATCAAAACACGATAGGAAATGTATGTATAAAAAAATAACAGTATGACCTGCTATTTTTATGCTCAGAACTGGATTCTTTCCTCTCTGTTATTTTAATTCCAGGCCCCAAACGCAAGATTCTAAATCCACTGAAGCTGAGAGAAGTCTTTCCATTGATTTTCACTGGGCTTTGGTCAACCTCCAGATGACCTAAATAATTACGTCAATGAACAAGCTGAAGCTCACTCAATCTGCTTGTTTACAGAAGCCATGAAGCAGGTCAAAATTCTCATTTACTTCCACTGCACTGGATGGACCCCTGATGAACCCACACACTAGTCAAGGCACAGACCTGAAGAGACAGACCTAAAAGCCTCATTTAATTACCTCCGTCCTCTGATCTTAATTTCTCCCGATACAACCTGCTGCAAATTGAATGTTTCTGAATTAAGAATTGCTATTTCTGCTCCCTATCTTTGTTTTTCAATGATTTTTGACATGGGCAAAATGGATGCACACACACGGTGCTGTAGAGTGCAGCGCAAAGACCTGTAAGCTTGAAGGGAGTCTGGCCCCGTTGGTAAGACTCCATGGTCCTCTCAGGCCACCTCGGGAAATCTGTGCCTCCAACTGCCTCGGGTTGTTTCTTACTACTCCAACACACACACAGCTTTCTTAAAAGTGAGTAGTCAGTTGAAAACTTACAAAGGTGATGTGAAGCAAAGTAAGTGACTTACTAAAGACATCACCGATGTTCACTGCATTCGTGGCCACATCAGTTTTAATGTCTCTGCTAACCAGGTGAGTCCAGGCCTCCCCGGGCAGAGGAAGGGCCAGTGTATGAGCGATGCAAAGCTGACTATGAAGTAGGAATCACACAGTGTGCATACCCCTTCTGAAACACAAAATAACAAAGGGTGAAAAGCCAAGTTAACACATTTGTACACCATTTCTAAAAGAAACCGTAATTCTCTCATATTCATAAACATCGATGAGAGCCCCCCCGTGATAAACCATCGCACTTTGTTATCTCTAGGGCACTGGCCATTTGTATAAGCTCTTAGTCCAGCAAGGAACCCAAAACTCAAGATGATAAAGGGTCACTACAGAAGCCTCATGTGGCTCTGGTTGATGTTCAGCTCTAGGAAGGTCATCATCAACATTTGCACCTAGCTAGTGTGTTTGATGGCCTAGTCATAATCCCAGCACGACCTTCAATTTACACTATCTGTCATGAGAAACCCCCAAATTTGGTAAGGACTGCAGTCCCTCCTTACAGCACACACACGCACAAATGCTTCTACTGCAAATGTCACATCTGTCAACACAAATGGAGATAACTTTTTGCTGCCTCTTTTTTTTAGCATTTAACTGCAGGTACAGTCTGAGTCGGGTATAATGTTATTTCAGAGCTCTGACTTACCCGCTGCCACCGGGACAGGAAATATTTCCCTTTTTCCTCTCTTCTCCCTATCCAAACATCGAGTGTTGTGTCTCGAAAATTGCCGATGGCCTTTTTCCCCAGGGAGGTTTCTTTAATGAATGCTTAGTACAATAAGCAAGCAGGTAATGAGGAATTTTGGGCAGAACACAATGTGTTTGTGGTGCAGGAAGAGGAGGGGCAGGCAGGGCAAGCACATTTACTGCAGTGCCCAGCTCTGCAGCGCTGACACAACGAAGTGTTGAGCAGCAGCAGAAGAGCATCTCTGACATTAAGGGACCGACATGCACAAGATGGGTAATGGCAGGAGAACTGGTGACAGCATAGAATGTTTTGAATTGCTACGCAGGAAGAGGCTTGAATCTCAAAAAACCCAACAATGCAGCATGACCACGTGCAGTTTGTCGGGTGACAAAGATGAGTTTTGTAAAAAAAACGAGAATCCAGGAATTTGGGAAATTTCATACCTGGCATATTCCGTGTGGAATATACATGCCACTGTAGGAAAAGTGGACAGCTGTGAAGGACTTTCAGAGAATGAGGAAAAAAAAAGTGGACTCAGAATCAAGGATGATAGATCTGATCAGGACTAAACGGCAAAAAAAGTTTCCAATTAATATTTCTTTGTGAGAAACAGTATAAGGGCATTTTATTTCTTAAAAAGAACTTCATATGATCTAAGGTAGAAATCTATGGCCTGTCTTGTGTGATGAAATCCTTATTGAATTAAAATATGTGTCTGAATAAAAAGAGAGGATATTAACCTTTTCTATTCAAACTAGGCATGGCTATGAATGTGAATTGAGTAGTAGCCTGGAAGCTTTGATTTACATCAAGTAATTGGATCCACACTCCCCACATGCAAAGCAGGCGGCGGCTGAAAATTATCTGAAGCGAAACAAGTTTTTCAAAATCATCACTGGATTATTGATAACAACGGCCAGGAGTGAGAAAAATATTAAAGATGAGATGATTTGCACAGGAAAACTGGATATGTAAAATAATGGCCTCTCTGCTACTGCCCTTCAGGGAAAAAAGAATCCTTCAGTAGAACTGAGAATTTTATGAATATGTCAACCAAGGGCTCAAGTGCTTGGGTCAGACAAACACATCACATGCTGGAAGTGACAAAGACAGGAATACAGAACAGAACAGAACAGGGAAACAGCTTTTTCTCCATATTAAACCCATACGCCCGCATCTTGCGTATTCCATGATGTTATTGATTCTCCCATCCTAGGCATGAGAATGGGTCCAGAGAAGGGCAATGGGGCTGACCCGGGTCTGGAGCAGCCCTGTGAAGAACACATGCCAGTAGGAGAAAGAAACAGCTGAGGTGGGAATGCAATAGAGGCCTCTGCAGCCATCAGCTGCATTTACACAGAGAATAAAGAGAGGACAATTGGTTTTTATGATCCAAGAGAGGGGGATATTATTCTCAAATAAAGCAAGCAGGCAGCAGATGCAGAACAAAGGACAGGAAGTGATCTTCCTCCCCATGCGTAAATCAGCTACAGAAGTTCTAGTGATAGTGTTGTTTATTGTAAAAGTCTATATGGATTCAGTAAGTGACAGGGGAAACGCAAGGAGAAATATCCTCGGGGGAGGGGGGGGAGGCAGGGAGGTGGGGGTAACTACAGGGACACCACTCTCAGAATATATCACTGAGTGGTTACTGGATTTCGTACTCAGCACTAGGCATCTGCTGGCAGTTGCTACAGGTTGCTGGATGAGAAGGTTCTTTGGCCTAACGTGCTGGTTTTCTACTCTTGGGCTGCTGCAGTTACGTGCTTGTATCTTAAACAAATCTAATTTGTATTGTGCACCGGGTTGATACACAATACAGATGATCTTTCACCCCATCAAAAAGAAAGGACAGGAGCAACAAAGAACTGATGCTAGAGATCAGCAAATGATAATTTAATAGCTAAATGAAGCTATTGATGGTGGTTTTATCATCAAAACCAACAATAGGCACTGCTCACATAAGAACAGGTTTGTTACAACGTGAGCAGAAGGAATAAGTAAAAAAGTGGTATCACAAGGTTGTAAGTTACGTGTCCCAAGGTATTTGGAGTTCTTTAGTATGTGGGAATTTAATTTACCCATTGATATTTGGCTCATATTTTCACCGAGTAGCATCATTACTTTATAAATTTTATATGATACCAATACCTGACATATCTTTTTTATATTATTTCTCCATAAAACCATTTTATAATCCATGAGAACCAATCCAAAGCTTGAGGCACTTTGCTTGTGGACTCTCAATATTAAAAAATTGGAAGCTTAGGGTCAGAGACAAGAAGTTTCATCAATTAAGCCCAGGAATGAATGCCTGCCAGTGCCGTAAGTGCTCTTTAGGAAAGTAAGATATGAATGAAGTGAGAAGAGCTCAGTGAGAAGGTCTGTCCAAAACCTATTTTCAGATGCAGCAGTCGAATGACTGATGAGTGAGCAAACATTAAGACAAACCTCTTTTTCCTTTAAAGGTTCTCTAAGGAGACTCATAGCGTACCGATACTATAACTTTACCAGATGGTTGAAAAACTCACTTTTTTGCTTTTACTGGGATTAAAGTGTATCCTTCAAATGTTATTCCTCCTCTCTGTGCTTTCAATAACTGAATTCAGTTCCTTGGCCAGACTAGCTTATGGGAGGATTTATTGTTAGCATGGCCTGTCAGAGCAGCACAGCAATCCCACCCCAATTGCTCCTCAGCACAATTATGCTTCTTTAGCCAAGCCGTGGAGGAGGCAATAGGTGGGGGATGAGGGATGGCGGACAGGATATTCAAAGGCTGCTACACTGCTGAGACTGAACATCTTGGGTTCCATCTAGCGTTGACAGTCGGAGGTGGGATCCTTCAGAAAAAGCTTCACAAGGGAGTGAAACTCCAATTTCATGACTTTGAATTTCTCTCTGGAGAGCTTCTCTCTCTCCACTGACTGTGCAGGGAGCTCGGGCAATGGGGCTTATTATGCTAATGTTACTCCCCTTTGAAGGTCTGGCACCGTGTGCCGTAGGCCTGCTGGATCTCCAGCAGCATCACCAAGGCCCCCAGGGGCGCAGGGGGAGGATAAGAGCAGGGGCTTCGCTCCACACCAGGGTGTAAATACAAACCCTGCAGAAGGTCAATGTCTCATCGGTGAGGGAATGCAGCCTGGGGAGCCGGGCAGAGCTGGTCTTAGGGCATCACAGAGCAAACAGAGAAGTATCTAAGATACTTTAAGCATCCTGTGAAAACACAAAGGTAGCAGTCACAGCCCCTGCCAGGGAACAAAGGAAGAGCAGAAATAAAGGCATTGCTCCAGCATCCTCTCTTCCAGTTACAGAGGCTGTGTCTGAGTAATGTCACTGCTCTGCCACAGCTCTCGCCTTTAGCAGAGAAGGAGCACATGCTGGTTTGGCACCCCTACATTTTGCTCCAGTGATTCAGCAGTTATATGTAAAGAGGGTTTTTTTTTTATCTAATAATAGGTTTAAGTAAATAACTCCTTGTCAGGGAATATAGTGATTGGAAGAGGGGTAATGGCTTTAAATTGAAAGAGAGGAGATTAAGATTAGACACTAGAAATTCTTCCCTGTGAGGGTGGTGAGGCACTGGAACAGGTTGCCCAGAGAAGTTGTGGATGCCCCATCCCTGGAAGTGTTTAAGGCCAGGCTGGATGGGGCTTTGAGCAACCTGCTCTCATGAGAGGTGTCCCTGCCCATGGCAGGGAGTAGGAACTCAATGATCTTTAAAGTCCCTTCCACCTCTAACCATTTTATGATTCTATGAAGTATTTTGAAGAGCAATTTGCATCTCTCTGTTTTCTGCTCCAGCTTTCCCACAGGACAGTGTGGTTTATTACAGCAGCGATTTATTACCAAACCATTGTAAAACAATGCGGCAGTCACGATGGTGTGCATGCACTGGGAATGTTTAACACTGAAATTAAAATTATAAGATGGAAAAGTGAACAGTGAAAATACCTGTTAGAGGAGAGAGACAAAGGTGAACCAATGGCTTAATTAATCTCACTGCTTTTTTCATAGCGTTTAAAAAGCTGACACTTGGATACTAAAAAAAAAATAAATCATTTCCCGAGTAGATAACTGGATTCTCCCTATCTAATGTACAATATTTACCAGTGAATGAGTGTGCTGAGCTGTGAAACTGCCACTGTATTCCTTCCTAGGTGGAATATGCCATAGATAGTGCATCGCATTGATGAGTGAAGTGGGTTTTGTTGCCTGCCTGAAAAGCTTCATATTATCATGGAAAAGTCTTCCAGATGAAGTGAAGTGAACCTTACTGTTCTCTGTGACTATTCTGACAGCAGAGCAAAATATTCAGTCACTTCCTTGAACCATGACTGTCTTGGAGAGCTTTAGTAGCTAAGCTGGAAATCTCCTGCACACCCACCTCTGCAGCACCCATCATTATTTCCCTTGGTATTTTCTTAAGGTTGTTTCTGGCACTATGCCTGATACACAGCTAGAAGCTCGCGTCATTTGAAGTTGTACTATCATTGCTGCACCTTTCAAAGCCAGGATCTGGAGCTCTGTCATCACAATGGTGATACCACCCTAAGGAAGGTGACTCCCACGCTGCCTGTTCTCAGCTAAGAGCCACAGTGATGCTGTGCACGGATAAACCTCATTAGTGTGTTTGTACTAAGGACGCTTGTCAAATATGCAAACGTTATAGCTCATGGGGTACACACACTTTGCACTGAAGTGTGAGTTGGGGAAAGTTTACTCCTTTGTTAGGAGCCAACATGAAAGGTCAGTCAGGGTATACCTGCCAAAATGACCTTCGTTAGTCGAAAGAGATGAGACAGTCCTTTAGGGGAGGAGCGTCAGAGCAATCTGCAAGTGATTAGAAATTAATAAGGAGAACTTCAAAAAAGGCACCAGTAAAGATTTGTTTGGAAAAATGTAACCATTAACATAAAGCCTGGACAAAGAGAGACTCAGAGGGCCAGCAAAGAGCCTACAATAAGCCAGCTGATTGCAGGCAGGCTTTAGATTTAATTTTTCATATAAAAAGATTAAAGGACGGTGTTCTTTCATTTTTTCCCCTGATGCAGTTTACAAGCACTTATAACTATGTAGCCGTCCTGTCTGTCGGAGATGTTGTAAATAAATACTTTCCACTCCACTTACCTTAACCTAAATCAAGTGAAATGGGGTCTCAGCCTTTGGATAACATTACACAACTTTACCCCTGCGGTGCTTATATTCCTTAAAAGTAGGAAACAGGAATTTTCAATGAGGACATTATTTCCCAACGGAGGCTTTGGGGACATTCAAATGGTAATAGGATGGGGGTTTTTTCACCAGTTGGAGATCTAGGATCACACGGGTCAGGAAAAACATCTCTTCTGACATTAGCTGAAGCTCTCTGGGCCAGTGGAACACGCTGGGGACTCTGCCTGACACCCAGCAAGTCCTTAGGGTGTTTTTAGCGGCTGTCGGTTCTTCACACAGCTCAGCACACTTCGCTAATTGTGAGAAAGCATTAAGAACTCTTCTCCTGCCTTCTATACAGCAATCGTTATTATAGTCATTACTGAGTTAATGGCAGTAAGCAGTCATGATTTTCATACTTATCATGTCACCTCCTGAAGTAATAAGTATGAAAGTACATATAAGCATTAAATAATATTGCTACTTCATAATAGCACTTGAAATGGAATTCAGGTATCTAATGAAATTACACTACTCTCCAAGCTCACAATGCTAAAACACAACGCAGGCAAAATATCTGGTGCCTTTAAATTGACAGTTCTTATAGCTCCAGTTAATCTAAAAGCATACAAAAATATGAACCAAGCTACAATTTCCCATTGCTTCTTAATTTCAGTGGAGCTACAACCTGAACTTAGCACCTAAACAATACAGCACGTGCCTCAATCCGGAGCACATAAGAGAAAAAGAGGGGACAAAAGGAAAGGGCCAGTGTGTTGAATTTCAGTGGCAGACGTGATGTATTCCTGACAGTGAACAAACTTACCCAGAACAGAAACAGCCGAAGAAACATCACTATTTGGGTACTTCCATCATGTTTAACCTTTTTTCTTTGAATGAAAGAAAAGACTTCTTGGAAAAGAGGCAGTTAAATAGGACAAAATCCTTTGATATGCTTCACATTGAAGAAATAAAGAACCTAAGTTACAGCAGTTCAGAAGAACACACTAATAAATGATAAGCTGCATGCTGATCAATAAGGAAAGTTGTTTTTTTTCAAGTGTAAAGGTCATATCTAATCAATGCCCAGCCAAATCCTTCTGAGTTCCACCTTAAATTTTGAATAAAGGAAATACAATTGTATAAATGCATCCCAGCTCACACCCTGCTGAAAATCAGGCAGGAGAAATGGCGCAAAGTGGTGGTGGCAGTGGCCCACGGGGACACTTTTTGCCCTCACCTGTGTCACTGTGGTGCTGCGTCCCACTTGTGCTGCAGGCTCTTTGGAGAGCAGCGCAAACCTGACCTCACCTTTTCCAACATCCCTGTTCTTCACAACTTTTTTTTTTTTTCCTGGTTTAATTGCTGTGCACTGCAAAGAAGCTCCCAGCAGCACAACAGACCCGTCACGTGAGACGCCAGGCACTGAGAATTTACAGAATTCCAAACGAGTTTGTCGTGGCTTCAACTAGGATATTTGCTAAAAGCTTCCTGCCAATACCAGACTGCAACAGTGATGGTTTCAAATGCATCACGACTTTCAGCCAGTTGTAATCTCAACATAAATAACAACCAGTTGCATTCAATGAGTCCATGAGAATAGAGCTTGAGGAATATTTTCATTTGGAATAGAGTCAAGTCTTAACGGTAATTCTGTCCAAATCATAGAATCATAGAATCGTTCAGGTTGGAAGAGACCCTTGGGATCATCGAGTCCAACCATCAGCCCTACTCTACACGTTCTCCCCTACACCAGATCCCTCAACACCACATCTAATCTACTCTTAAACACAGTCAAGGATGGTGACTCCACCACCTCCCTGGGCAGCACATTCCACTGACTGACCACTCTTTCTGTGAAAAACTTTTTCCTAATGTCCAGCCTAACCCTACCCTGCTGCAGCTTGCAGCCATTCCCTCTTGTTCTGTCGCTCATTGCCCGTGAGAAGAGACCAGCACCAACCTCTCTACAATGCCCTTTCAAGCAGTTGTAGAGAGTGATGAGGTCTCCCCTCAGCCTCCTATTCAGCAAACTAAACAATCCCAACTCCCTCAATCATTCCTCGTAAGATTTATTCTCCAGGCCTCTCACCAGTTTCGTTGCCCTCCTCTGTACTCACTCCAGCACCTCGATATATCTCAGGTGTCCAGAACTGGACACAATACTCAAGGTGTGGCCTCACCAGTGCTGAGTACAGGGGTACAGTCACCTCCCTACTTCTGCTGGTCACACCAGCCGCCAGCTGGATTTAAGTCCATTCAGCACCACCCTTTGGGATTGTCCTTCCAGCCAGTGCTCGATCCAGCAGATCGTACGCTCATCCAGGCCATGAGCAGCCAGTTTTTCCATGAGAATTCTGTGGGGGACGGTGTCAAACGCTTTTCTAAGGTCCAAATATATTATATCCACTGTCTTCCCCTCATCCAACAATTGGATCATCTTATCATAGAAAGAGATCAGGTTCGTCAGGCAATGAAACCGAAGCCTCAGTGCATTTAAAAAATAAATTTGGATGGCTATTAAATAAAGATTGAATACTGAAAACCTTGGTGATGACAGAATGTCAAGCAAACGTACATTTGCAATCAGGACATAGCCATGCAAAGTTGCCACAATTAAAGTCACTGACTGAGGTGTGGGAAGTAAAACCAAAAATCCAGTTACTTCCCCAAAGAGGAGACTGGAATGAGAAGTCAGTATATTAGAAGTCTTCTGCCTACTCCCCAGCAACCCCAAACAATAAATAACGGCTCAAGCAGGAGGCAAAATTGGCAGTTAATGACCAGCGACTGAAAAAGTGAAAACTAAATCTAGAACTAATGCAAAATGAAGCAGAAACCAAGAATGCAGTAGCTGGGGAAGATGGTCAAGATGACACAGCTTAGTGTCACGATGACCAACTCAAACGGCAGCCATCAGCTGATCTGCGGAGGGCAGAGATGCAGTACTGGGGGGAGAGTGCTCCTCTGCCCAGAGAGTCGCAGCTACAGACTTCTTATTGATAGAGTTCCTGACCAAGCAATACAACTTCTATGATGCAGCAAATGCTATTTACATTAATTAGACGATGTGAATTATAAAGCCTGGCATTAGATTATCCTACTAGACGCTGGGTGATTTATAACATGCCTGAGCTGCTGCTGCAAGGGCAGGAGTCCCGGCAGGAAACGGGCCTGCCCCGGCAGCAGCAGGCTGTGACGTGTCACCAGCTGCACTGGAGCCTGCTAAAATAACAGCCAAGACTGTCAGGTGGAATAGCTGACCTAAGGTCACTCTTATAACGCTCTATTAAAATGCTGGCTGGAAAAATCATATTGCCAAATCCTTAGCAGCTTCAGTGAATATAGCAAGGCAAAAAAAAACCCACAACCTTGAATGGGCATTTTTGGCTCATGTATATACACAAATATCAATTTCTGCTACCAAAAGAGTTTATTTTTTCATTTGATGGGTGCTGAAAACCCTCCATTGTTAGCAGGGGTGGTGAAATGGAGATTTTGCATAGAAAGAAGTAGATAAATTGACAGAGATAACTTTTTAAACTTAGTGGAAAACAGAAAGTTAGAAGTGGACACTTATTTCTGAACTTTGATGACAGAGAGTTAGGATACATGATATTCCTCTCTTTAAAAGCTTGTTTGGAGAAGGGCCATCAGAACAAATCTTTCTACACCATTTTTCACCAATAAAACATTTGCAGCATTTAATGCGGTTAACAAACAAGACTAGTTCTTCCAAACTGGAATTCAAGATGCCTTTTATTTTCTCAGACCTCCTTCCCTCAGCCCATCTGGAACCCATTCTGGCTCTGTGTTCTGGAACACATAATACAGCTATTGATTAGCCATTTCTTATAAGTGCACCATTTACTAGGTGGTAATAAGTGACTCTTTCACATGAGGTAAGACATTTGCATGAACTGGTTTTTCAGAGTTATGCAGGACGGATTTGTCCTTATTATTGTCTTGGGTTTGATTGTTAGTTTACTTTTTTTTTACTTTTTTTTTTCTTTTTTCTATAATGCCTCAGTCCTTCTTCTGGAATCACCACCCTGAGGGTTTGTTAAACCGCAGCACCCAGCTGAAACGCTGTAAAACTGTCCAGGATTTTAATTTATTCCAGGACAGTATTTCTGTTCACAATTGTATCTTTGATTCTGACATTAACAACACGTCAAACGGTCAGATTTACTTGCTTCTTAATGGGGAAACGTAATCTCTACCCGTCCTAAATCATTTCAGGGTAGTAGAAGTTAGTACTGCAATTTGAGTCTTTCATTTTACATGACTTGCAGCCTGTTTTCAAGCCCAGACTAGGCAGAGTTTCTCCACAGCCTTCGAAAACTAGTCCCTGTCTTGTCACAGGACTGTGGGTGGATTTGGGTAGAAAACTTTGGGATGATAGGTACCCGTGTAGCGTAATCTCATTCTGAACACACACCAAAATATTCCGCCTACTGTTCCCCCTCTTGTAGATCTCCTCTTGACAGCCAGGATTTTCAAACTACGATTAGCCTCGCCAGAAATGTGTTTTATGCAAATGTTTCATCACTTAAAGGGAACTTCGCCCAGATAATGCGAGTGGTTGTGAAAGCTAGATCCCTTGTTAGGCTCCTTTGCAAATAATTTCCTCTCAAGGCACTGAACGAATGTCTCCTGGATGTCACAGCAACGAAACACAGAACTGTGCGTGTCAGTACCAGGAAGAACCACAAAAGCTTAAGTTGTGGGAAACTAAACCACCAAATTTGAGATCCACCAGCTGCTTTTTCCACAGTGCAGCCCAGTTCAGAGCTCTTTTCTAAAAGCCCAGCCTGCCATTCTATAACTGAAAATCACTTACACGCGGTGCTTTGTAGCAGATTTCTTGTAGGTGGCCTAATAATAATCCCTGTTGGGACAATAGCTCTGCTTAAATTGTCCTTGTGTGCCATGGGTTGATTTCTCAGCATGGCAGTTCTTGGACTTGTGTGGCTGTTCCCTTACTTTCCCTTTTGCAGAAAGGGAGTGAGCATGTGCTGTGGCCTCAATATGACACGGACAGAGCACGTTTCAAAAGCCACATGTGTAATCTTTGTGGAGAACTCACACGTGCTGCCTGGAGGCACAGAACACTGGTTTCTTGCTAAATGCCACTATCTTGTCCCCAGGGCAAAAACAGAGAGGCAGGAAAAAGGGAAGAGAACGCTGGGCAGCTGAAGCCTTCTCCTACACCCTTCCACATCATTTTGCCGTGCCAAAGGCAGGCAGCTGACCCAATTTGGGTAGGTGACCCCAGCTCAGGAAAAATAATTGGGAAGATGACTTCAAACCCGGACTATGCAGATGTTGGGGTAAACTGGAAGAACATTTGAAATGCTTGACTACTTCAGTGCAGAACACCTTGGTGGGTTGGTCTCATCTCCTCATCTCAACTCCTGAGACAAGACCAATTGTGTCTAGGTGCGATGCTGTTCTTCCAAGGCCTGCAGTCCTGCCCTCCCACTCAGCGATGGCGTTCCTCAGCTGTAACTGCCTCTGTACCAAGACTGAGCTGCAGTCTGTGTCCCGTGGCTTTACCACAGATAGCTGCAGCTTGGATGGTAAACTCATCAAGGGGTGTTGCTGTTCTCCCGAGGCCATTTAGCAGCTGCTGAAAAGCCATCTCGCTGCCTCTTGTGCCTATGTTCAAAATAGCAATCATATTGGTGTCAGCACTGCATGAAGGATGTGGTTCAGAGCAGAACACAAAGCTTCCCAAAAACGTGCAGTGACAAAGCACAAGAAGGAACAATGCACTGTCAAGTCACTCAAGGTTTTTGAGAGAATAATTAAATATTTTTTTGATCCTCTGTCCTTGCGAGATCCATAAACACTGACCGCAATGTCTTAAAATGACATGTCTGTCTTTTTACAGCCTTTTGAAACTTCACAAGCCTCTGCCAGTCCCTCCGTGAGCCTCAGAGAATCAGGACTCACCACTTCAGAAGCATTCACTGCTAGGAACATTCCCCTTTGGATTATGTGCCTGGAGAACACAGAGGAATATTTCCCCCCAGAAACACTGCAACACTGGCAGAGCAGGGCAGGCACGTCCCACACATTGGTGGCACCACTGTGCAAACAGTGTCTGAAAAATGGTCTGAGCTCCTCCCCTACAGTAAGAACTCTTCTAATTCAGCCTATTCCAGGGGTCTGTGGGCACAGTGGCTGCTGCTCACTATGCTAGTGACAAGCCCTGAGACAGGGCTCACCTATGATGGGATTGTTATTCAGTTTCCCTCCTAGGAAACTTAGGGCTAAGACAACGGAAGAAATACGTCAACATTTAATGCAGACAGCTGTGAGCCTTCATTCTAGGGTGCTTTTCAAAATGTACACATTCAGGAGTCATTCTTTAACATCAGACCAGCAGCCGTTTCAGTTACGCAGGGTGAACTACCTTTGCATCTTGAATGTTCGAGTTGTTAATTTTACAGAGCAATCTCCTAACTCGCACAAACTTGAGATAAAAACACATGATACTGGGTCTACAGAAGCCACCTCAAAATCTATGCTAAAATCAGTGCCAGTTATTCCTGAAAAAGAAAAAAAATCTGGTTTGATTCTGTGTTTAAAACACTGTCTGGTGGTAATGCACAGAAATTTAAAGCAGGCTGTGCCATCTCTTCATTTGGACTCTATGCACGGGAATCCCGGGGACTGTTTTCCTTTCTCTCTTATGGGCTCGTTGGTTAAACATGAGCAATTCACCTCATTGCTAGTCCTGCCTCCCCGCCAAGAATGCCTAGAATATTAAGTCGGATCCTGCCAGAAAAAGGAGCAGTGTGTTAAGAAGGTTACCACTATCTTAATGCAGAAGGCACTTCAATAAGAAACCATTTCCCCTTCCAGAAATTACAAACACACCTGGTCAGAGTTCCTCAGCTCCTCGAAGAGACAGCTAATCCTGTGCATCGGTACTTATCACCCAATCTCAAGCTGAAGGTTTAAAAACTAATTAGCACAGGAAATAATTATTCTGCATATGGTGAGCATCTGACAAACAAAACCAATACAGCGGATAAAATCCGAATAAATAAATAAATAAATAAATAAATAAAACCACTTTGTAGCAAAACTTCTCTTGTACTATTTCTATTCTCTGCATAACAGAAACATATTGTAGCACCACATGTCAAATGGGGATAAAAAGACTGGACTCCTCCAAATTTCTTTAGGGTATCTTGCAAAAATTAAACAGGCATAGGGTTTTGTAACTTCTTATCACACCCAATTACAAAGAGAAGAAGAGACATGAATTAAGATCTTCCCAATCTACCCATGAAATTCAGCAACAAATTTTTACATGATCAAGGATGTGATTCATGGAAAGAAACATTAAATATGTGCTCAGCAACTAATTATAGCTGCTCGCTGTTTTGACTAGCAATGAAAGCTGTTGTTCCTATTCAAGCAGGAAAGACACAACCTTATGTAAACACTCTGTATAGTCTGTGAAACATAAATAAACAAGCAAACAGGGGAGAATATTGAATCAATGCATAAAGAGATTCAAAACCTTCAACAAACATCATATAGAAAGATATAAATATGCAGATAAATTGACCTATGGAGAGGCATACATATGTATGTATACACACATATTTAAATGAGCCACCACTGCCATCCAGCCAGTTCTGTATCCAGAGAGTGGTCCATCCATCATATCTATGACTTCCCAGTTTTGAGACCAGGATGTCATGTGTGACAGCATCAAACACTTTGCATAGGTCCAAGTAGATGACATCTGTTGCTCTGCCTTTGTCCACCAAGTCTGTGGCAGCATTGTCAAAGGCCCCCACATTTGGCATGATTTGCCCTTGGTGAAGCCATGTTGGCTGTCTCCAATCCCCTCCTCGTTTTCCATGTGCCTTAGCAGAGATTCCAGGAGGATCTGCTCCATGATCTTGCCAGGCACAGAGGGGAGACTGACCAGCCTAGAGTTCCCTGGGTCTTCTTTTTTTCCTTTTACCTCCTCTGCAGCTGATCTCCTCAGCAATATGATTTCTATCAGGTAATTGCATGGTGCTGGCATTTCAGTGTAAGCCTGTCTGCAAATACCATGACTAATGAACTAGGGCAATTGCAATTATGTTTGAGGAAAGCTCGATTACCTGACAATTTTGCAGGCAGTTTTTTCCACCCCTCCACTATTTGTCCCCAGCCATAAGCATGCTATAAGTGATAGTTTCAAAGCCACAAAGACGGCTTTTTTAATTTCACAAAATGTACCAATTTGTAGAGTCTTGTAAATCTTCAATGTCATTAAAGAAAAATGCTCAGAAGGGATAAGGAAGGGAAGACTATGTCTTTCTTCCCTGCTTAGTTCTGGGAAGGTTTGACACTGGGAGACGATTTGTCTGCCCTTTTTGCAAAATATAGCATTTTTCTTCTTCCAAGTAGTCAATGACAGTAGACAATGACAGGTTTGGAGAAGTCATAATTTAACTGGCAGAAAAAGACAATAATCTGCTGCAAGAAGATTACTCTGTCTGAGGGTGTGTTAAACTAAGATTTAGGCATTTAGTTCTGTTCATTCTCGTATAACTGGCCAAAACAATACCCTTTTAATGCTCTTATACTATAAGAAGAGTAATAATTGTAACTATAGGTTCAGTGATCAGATGGAGCAGTCATGACTCTAAAAGGAATTATATTATTGTGACTAGAAATCTATATTAATTACAAAACCTTTCTTTTCTATCCAGCTGTTTATTATTGGTAGCTGTTACGACCACAACAATTTATTCTTGTTTAAACAATTATTCTGTCACCTGATGAGCTCTCCCCAACCGGGAAAGGGAATCTGAAAAAACAAGGAAACCTGGTTCAAATATAGACAGATTTAATAGAATAATACTAAAGAAACAATATTGATGCCAATATCAATATAAAATATAGGAGGATTATACTCAGCCCATTCTATCAGCAGAAAGCTGTGCACTCCCAGCAGGGACAGCAAACGTGGGATGCTGCAAGAGCTGCAGCTTCAGGAGGAAGCGAAAGGCTCGGGGGTCTGGCACCAGGGCAAGAAGTTCTCAGGGCCACAGCCATCACACAAGAGAAACTGCTCAGCAAACTTTCTAATCTATATGGAATGTTAGCTTCATGTTATGAAATAATCCTCTTGGCCAGTTTGGGTCAAGTGCCCGGGTCTCGTTCCTCCTCATCCCTGCACCTGGCAAGCTCAAAAACACTGAGACCTTAAAACTCACACACCAGAGGTAGCTATAAAGTAAATATATTCACAGATTCAGACAGCAGACTCCTCGAAAAATGAAGTTTTGCCCAGCATTAAACAAGACTGGAAAAGTGAAAAACCAAACTGAAAAGTAAAATTACCGAAACATCAATTAATCCTGTGTTGCTCAAACCAGGACAGTAGTATTTTCAAAAATCAGAATTATCTTAAGACACTTCAAAAACCTAATGGTTAAATCTTCTTTTCCACCCTAACCGATTAATGACAGCTAAATGGGCTAGGGTGATGTAAGCATTCCGCCAAAAGCCACTCTTTGCTCTGGGTGGACTCCCCTGGCCCAAGCATCCTGTCAAACAGCTGAGAAACTGCTTCCTTGGGGGGTGTAATGCATGCAGAGCATAGAATGACCTGGCACAGAAGCTAAGGAGATTCTTTCTTAAGTATCTTTAAGACAAGGGTACATAGCTATACCTTTGTGCCAACTTTATTCTTACCTTAAATAGCTCCTCTCTTCTACTCTGAAGTTTCTACAACATGCATTTATAGGCAGAAACGGGACCTCATGTACGGCTTCCCTTCCTCAGCTCTCTCAGTAACCTCTCTTTTTCCTTGGAAAAATCAGCCTGTATGGTCTTCCAGGAGTCTCACCTGGCCCTCTCACACTGCCACAAAGTTGTTTGGAAGTGAAGCTGCGTGCTTTTAACTGACAGTGAGCTCCACATTTTACACACTGCAAAGGACAGACTGATGGGACTGGTCTCCAGCAAACAGCACCTACTGCTCTGGAAATGCAACTCACTGGGCTGGGAAAGCCTGGATTTCATAATTAAATTACAGCAGCTAAGAAAGAAAATATTTTGTCAAATATTTACTATTTTAATAGATGTAACACTAATATAACATTAGAAATACCTTTTTATAGAATCACTATATTATATATATACCGGATCCGGATTCATCTCCACCCGTAGCTGTGTACATTCTTGCCTTTCCTGGCTGTTGCTAAAATTCATGTTTGTTTCTAAACAAAACATGCAATACTTTTCACCCAGTTTAATTTTTATTAAATGCTGGTTTACCAGTTACATTACAGGTAACAAGCATAGCAACATGGGAATGGTGCAGCTAAATCAGCATGGATTATTTCAATTTGTGATGGTGAAATAAGAACCATACGCAAGTCTGTTTGAGCATGATAAGAACGGGAACAAACATTTAGTCTGTGGTTTGAGATTGTCAGCATTTGGATGAAAGGTGGCTGGCAAAATGCTACAATGGAAGTGAGGACAGGGAAAGCATTAACACTGTCCTAGACTGCAGAACCCAAGTGGATATTGCCCTTCAATTTTCACCAGGTTCTACCATGTGTGTATCATCTCACATTCAGCTGACAGGCAAAGCAACGAAAGGTAATATTTTAATAAATTAAAATTATGGCATTCATGATATTCCCTGCAGATGAGATGAGTACATCTCCCTTAACGAGCAGGTAGCATCAGCTATCAGATGCAGGTACAACAGAATCAGTGGGGGAGAAATATGAGAGGACTTCACTCGATATATCTAAAAAGCTATAATAAAAAATACAGTTTGTAGCTTAAGATCTATAGCGGTATGTTACAGCATTTCTCACAAAGTTACTTGTAAGACATAGCAGGTAGGCACATAAAAGAGACAACAGTGAGAGTCACATCTTGTCTGAAAAGCTTGCAGTCCTACAGATGGACATAGGTTAAGACAGGAAGGTGCCAATCAGAGATTCAAGCCTTTATACCAGCACCTTGTTAAAGAACTGGTAGAGTGTGGAGTTTTGTACAGCGTCTGTGAGTTTCCCAGAAACACTTTATGGGCGTATAATACCCTCTATAACAGCTTTGAGCCTCTGATGCCAGGTCTAGCTCTAAAAGTACAACGTGGAAGAAGTCCTGCAGGGAGGAATAAATGAAGAAAACAACCTGGAGAAAAGACTGGAGTCATTACTGGAGCAAGGGGAGCAAGGTAAGAGAGGAGATCAAACTATTGAACAAGATGGAGCTACAAGGGCCTTCAAGACAAAGACAGATATTTAAACCAGCTGGTGGAAATGAGCAAAAAGGAGAAAAGGTAGCAGGAACAGAGAGGGGTGTTGTGTTTTGAGTGACAGGGAGTGGAGAGAGTTCCCAGTGAGGCTGCAAGGAAAGAAGTTATAGCAAGGGAGGAAAGATACCTGGAGTACAGCAGCTGTGGTTACTCTTTCAATAAAGGATCAGCATTTAATTGGATGGAGGGAATGAGCAGAAAGACATTTGCAGCCAAGCCAGGAGGTAGAGGAGGGAGGAGTCCTTCCCGTTATGAGCCTGAGTGACTGACAGAATGGACCCCTCCTCAGCAGCAACAGAGAAAGGGAAGATTAAGGACAAGAAAGAAGAAGCTCGGTGTCACCAGTGTTAAGCTTGAGGTGCCAGGGAGTGATGCACTGGCATGGCAGGGACAGTCCACAGCACTGGACACAAGATGCAAGGACAGGTGCAGAGTTATGATTTGCCAGTGAAAAACTAGTAACTTAAATGGTTCAGTGTCCTGGATCCGGGAGGGACAGGG
>VZTM01016912.1:1416-14709 GCA_013400555.1 Jacana jacana
TTCCTGCTTCTGTAGCATGTTCACTTCCTGTGAAATGGTAGAAATCCCTACTCAAATGCTCAAGCCAGTAACCTTGTCCATACACATTACCAGGCTATTACAGAAACCTCTGATACTCATAAGTGTTCTCCAGAAACCCAGTGGCATTAGCTCAACTTGCAAAGTATTCATTCCGGAGCCCTACAGCTGACAAACAGAAGACGGTGTTACAGCTATATCAGAGAAGGAGGAAATAAGCCATCTGCACTATTTAGATAGGCTGCTCAGCCCTGCATGTGGTATATTTATTACAAATAATGTTGCTATCCCTCGTTTTGCAGGCAGTCAAAAGCGTGTAACAAATCATCTCAGTAGGCACTCTTCGTATTAACCTGATGTGAGCTGTCAGAGCCAGCAGAGCCAGTGCGTGGAGCGTATTTTCTAAGAGGAGATACCTCTTAATAAATCTGTTTGCTAAGCACCAGAAAGAAATGTGCCAAACATGCCATTCTGAGTACCAGAAATTGGTCTCACCCAGTGGATACCAATCTAGAACTCTATGCTTCCCATCCCAGATTCTCATGATAGTAAAGACGCTGCAGCAAGGCACAGTTTGATGAGCATGGTAACATTGCTTTTCAGTCAACCTCATCCTTTTCCATACTTGTCCCAGTATGGTCTCTGGGAGTGGCCAACTTTGGAACAGATTTTGTACAGCTTCTTTATAGCTAACAGGGTAAACACTCTTCCATTCATATCTATAGAGAGAATCTGAAAGATTATTCTTGAAACAATTTTGTTCTAAGGAGATAAGGTGAATTATATAAGATTTTTATTTAGGCATCTCAGTGACAAAAAATCATCAGGCTGTTGGCCCCGAAATGGACGGGTTTACATTTTTTCAGAATGGTCCTGCTAACACCACTGTCCTTACATCCTTTTCTTAGATCAAGACTCTGAATGTTCTCATTCATGGGGATTTTTTTTATATCAGAAATCCTTTTCCACTAAGTTGGTACATTCACTGTGCTTTCTTTTTTGTCCTTGGCAGCTGCTCGCTGAAGACTGGATTTTCAGTAGCTGTCAACTTGAATGTGTAAGATGTATCTTGATTCAGTAACACACACAATTTCAAAATTATATGCATGTTCAACTACTATCCCAAATTTCTGCAAATTTTTAAAAGAGGATTTTCTGTCTTGATAACTTTTTCAGCATATTCTGTAAGGCAAACATAAGCTACTCTAGCATAGTTCTTAAATGCTTTGCTTTTAAAATTTTGTTCTCCTTACATTATATTTAATTTGGGCATTTGTTTCAATGGCTGAGTTTTACATTGGATTTTTCTTTTCATTATTGCTTTTATCAGGTATTATTCTAGAAGGAATGAAAAGATCGTATACCCGTATGAGAAAACAACTGCTATATTGTGATTTGTTTTCTTTTCTGGCTAGTGGGACTGCAGTTAAGAGACGTGTGTGATCTTAGATCACAAAAATACTCTCTGAAACCTCACTAAAATGCCATTCATAAGGAAGATTTTATTGCTGTTTAGAAAATACTTTTCTCAGCCAAATCTCTTGAGCAGAGTGACTGGCTGTGTGTGATCTGTTCACAGAGCGGTTGGCTTGTGCACTAGAGTTAAAGGTAAAAAGAACAGCACCTTTGGGACTTCTTCCCACACTGTTAGGGCCAAATTCAACTAACTCAGCGTGTTGCAGGGAGAAGGAATCCACACTGAAGCCTAGCTGGCCATTTTATAAATGTCATTTTTGGCTTTGCATCTGTTTGCTCAATTAACAAAAGCAGAAGAAAAAAATACAACAGAACAAACTTATTTGTTAGACTACTGAATGCTTTTATTAAGGTCCTTAAAGCATTAATATTTTTTTTAACAAAGGGACATCCGTATCATTATTTTACAGATTTATTTCAGAGTTCACCTTCTGTTTGTACTTCCAGTGCTCTTAGCTTCAGTAAAAACTAAAGGTTGCAAGGTTTTAAGGTTAAAGGTTTATTTTCTAGTTCAATTGCCATCAGCTTTCAAGAATAATTTTAGAACTTGATATATAATTAGTTTGATATTTAGTTCCTGAGGCTTGATTTTGAATTTGACATAAATTATCATGAAACTATGGTAATGTATTCATTATTTTTTGTTGTAAAATTTGCTTCTTACTAAATAGATGCTGAGAATTTAATAATTGGGAAACTGCACATTAGTTTTATTGGGGTTTCTTAGCAGCACATAAATTGTGCAAATAGGTGTAGTGGATTATATCTACAAAACTGGAATTACAGATTAGTGAAAACATGAGATGCTTTTAGGGTGTTTTGGTTTTAGTACGTTCTACCTTCCCTGTCTGAAAGTCAATCTTTGGTTTGCTTAATTTTGTTTGCTTAATTTGGTATCACTTGTTGCACTAAAATGAAGACACTTCTGTTAATCTCTCGTGCTAATCCCTCAATTTTAGCTTGTTGGTGAAATTGGTCTGTTCTTCCAATTATTTTGGGAATTCAAAGACAAGCATTAGACTTCACCATTGTTTATGTATAACTGGGCTACTGCCTCATGATTGAAGGGTAGCCTGGTTTATTCTGGTTTTGTTCAGTCAAGCAACGGAAGGAAAAAATAAATTTATTTTCCTTGAAATAGATTCATTTGATACTGCTTTAAAGCATGCATTTGAAACACGTGCTTCTCATCCTTAGATTTCTCTTTCTGCTAATGTATTTATTATGTACCTTTCTCTAAATATACTAGCTTCATCGTTTCACTCTATCATAAGGAAAATTGCTTCCATAAATGTGTGTTGCCTACTGATAGCTGAGAAATAACTTTTCTAAGTAAAGTACCAGAACTACCTGTAGCATTCAGATTTGCCACGTGCCATTTTGATTCTTGGTCTTCTGCTAGACTGAATTAGATAAATACAATAGGGAAAAAACTAAAAAAAGAATATTGTATGAACCTATAATTACATGTTTTATGGCCAAATGTGGGAGGTTGTTGTGTTTGACAGTTGAGCATTTTGCCTCAGAGAAGGCCTGAGTTTGAAGACCTTTAGTAAATTCTTACATATTTTAACAGATCAGATGATTCTTAACACCGAGGAAAGAGGAAAAGAGGACAACTATTGTACAGTTGAGATCTGCTTCCAGTCTTGAACTTCTCCATCTCTTGATTCAGACACTATTAGGCTCCTGTTCATAAAATTTAGGGCAAGTTGGTTTCCAATAGCCTTTCTAGTCGTCATGCCTTGCCCCCTCCAGTGCTGATCTGAACACACACTTTGTTTTTAAAAATCAAAGTTTCCTAGCTTCAGGAAATGAAGTCCACCCTCCCCATCTCTTAAAGCCACTGTGGGACTTTTTGACTCACACAGAGCAGACCAGTTAAATTTTCAGAGTCTGTTAATATTTTCATTGGCATATATTACCTTGTCATATAAATGGCACAGAACAGCAAGGAACAGTGTAACAAAATGATGAGAGATTGTGGGAGGAGAGACTCACAAGCAGAAGAGGTAATTTAGTGCTGGAGTTTGTGCATCAAACGAGAAACACATAGAAAGAAAGTATGATTGGTCTTTTAGTTGGGATGCAATGTGAAAGGGAGGCAGTAATATTAAACCAAGCTCTTTGAAAAGCACAATGAAATTATTTTCTCTTTTACTTAGTAACTTAATGCGCCCTTTTTTGAGCTCAGTATAATGTTGAACAATAGTGATGAGCTACTTACGAAGGTGGAATTGCAAGGTGCAGCGCATTGAAGCGAAGGGAGAGCCCCAGATAACGCTTACTATTGTAAAAAAATCCAGCCATACTTTTTTCCATGTAGATCTTCAGTGGGTAGCTTCCCTGATCCTAATTTTTCAGTCTGTTTGATAGGGAATTTTGTTCAGCCTTTGGCAACTTTCCTTTGACTGTCAATCACACACCGAGTTGTGGGGATGGGACTGTGTGATGTGGTCAGTTCTGTTTCCTTCATCACTTCTTTAGCTTCCTTTCATCACTTTCTTTTTCTTGAGGTTAAGCAATTTGGCTTTCTAAACACTGCCATTATTCCCTGTGGTTTGGTGATCAACCACTGGTTAGGTAAAGTGAGTTTGGAGCAACTAATAGCTAAAGCAAAACCTTTCAAAACAGTTTTTTCTTTTTTATTTTCAAAACAAAGTAGCATTTTGGGGAGGTTTTTCATTGGCTTCTTACTATTGTACTTCCCAGAATGTAAATGTTTTTCTTTGTGTACCAAAGCTACAAAAAAACCCTAAACCAAACCCCAAACCCAACAACTCAGCTATGACACTGTGTTTATGATCTTTTAAATTCATAAGTTGAGGTTAAGGATATGGCCAGCTAAAATATTTGGTGGGACAGACCTAACAAACAAAGAAGTGATAAAGGAAATAGTGGGGGTGATGTAGTAAGTTGGACACTTTCCTGTGACTTTTAAATGAGTCCAGCTCCAATCACTAATATCCCATTGATTTTTTTTCAGTAAAAATTTCCTTTTATTTTTTCTCACCCGTGTAATTGTTTATGAACAAGACAACAAATAAAGGTCTGGGTGACTTATCTGGAGTGTTTCCTGCCTTCCAGCATTTGCTTCCAGAGTTTTTCCCCATTGTAGTGTGTTTTGCACTCTGGCCTAAGTTGCTGTAGTGTTACGGTCTTTCAGATGGCTGCTCCATTTCATTCCGTGAGTGAATAAATACACTCTTCTGTGGCTTTTAGGACTACAAAATACTTTTGAGGAGGTGTCAGTCTCCTCTCTCTAGTGAGAGAAAAAGGAATGAAGCTGCATCAGGGGAAGTTCAGGTTGGGCATTAGGAAAAAGTTCTTCACTGAGGGCGTGGTTGGTCACTGGAACAGGCACCCCAGGGGAGTGGTCATGGCACCAAGCCTGTCAGAGCTCAAGGAGCATCTGGATGACGCTTTTAGTCATATGGTTTAGTTTTAGATAGTCCTTTGAGGAGCAAGGAGTTGGACTCTACGATCTTCATGGGTCCCTTCCAACTTGAGATATTCCATGATTTTATGATTCTATATTATACCTTGTAGAATCTAATATTTCATCATAGAAGGCACATTGGCAATTTGAAACTAAGTAATATAGTACTTCATTGCCTATAGTTTTCTTTGCAGCTTTTTTCAGTGGACCATTGCATCAGTTTAAATTGTGTTGAAGAGCATAGTGTGCTTTAAAGCAAACAAAGTTTATCTATCAGGATTACTAGCTGCAGCAGCAGTGGATTGTCCTGTGGGTGGTGGTAATGTTACATCAATGAAGGCTTGAGCTAAACAATCTTCCTGACATGGCTGACTGACACACAGAAATATTTTCTGAGAACCTAAGTCAGATGAATAAAACAGGCTGTTTCTATAGCTGTGTGCAAGATCTGTATATTTTTTTCTTAGTGTGTGTGTTCATTAGGTGGAATATAGCATGTGCATAAACATTATCTCTTGAAGGTAAGCTTCTGTGGTGGTTCGAATGCATTGTAAATGTTTATTTATTCTTGGATCCTTGCGAAAACACAGTTGTGTGTTAGGTGCATGACTGTGAAGGAAAAAGATATTAAAATATTATTACAAAATTCAAATTAACTTATGTTTATTTTCAGTTAACATTTTGTCACCTTTTATTTTCCAAGAAGAACATTTGGAATGACACCAGAAAAGACAACTAGATGAGGATAATCGCTTAGGTTACATTAACATGTAGCATGAAAATCCATATGAGGAAAGAATTAACAGCTACCTATGCTGATGTCCATTCTGGTAAAAGATAACGAGATTGGTATTCAAAGATAAAAAATATTCACATTAGTATAGAAAAAAATAAAAGCCTTAATAAATAATAAGGCCTATAAAGGAATGAATCTCATTAGGGAGGGAAACTTCAAAAGGACTCACAGGTAATAAAGTGACTTTCCACTTTTCAGGAGTGATTGACAATTCCCTGGTTTTCTATTGCATATGTCTATCTTTCTGTTTTAAAATTATGTTAAAATGTTAAATCTCAGTTGAAAAGTTTTATTGCATATTGTGGTTATTTTCATTCATCACCTCACGCTGTTTGGCTACACCTCATGCTGGAAATTTAAGAACTTCATAGAGAAGTGGAAAGGTGTGGCTTTTAAAAATTAATTAATTAATAGAAATAAACAGTTATTAGCAGTGTCCAGATCAATAAATCCTATTGGATTATAAATCCAATAGGTATTTTCAGCAGGCATATGGCTTAAATTAGGCACACATAAACAAAACGTATGTGAAATAATGGATTCTGAAAATCTTTAGTTGAAAGATTTTGGGGTTTATTTTTTTAAATCAGAAGCCAGATTCTGATTCTACTCCCTTTCCTCTAATATATTCCGTTATAATTGTACATGCATAACATATTGTGAAATGAAGAAAGATTCGAAGCTATGGAAAGGATTTTTCACTTTTGAGTGCTATATTTTTTAGGAGCCGTACCTCAAAAAAAGTAATTACTTGAAAATTGTTATTAAATAATGCAAAAAAAATGTTCTTTCCGAAATGAGTGGAATTATTTACTGTAATTCAACATAATAAACATTCTCATTAGATTTTTAGTCTTTTATATGTGACTAGAACATTTTTTATTATTGATTTGAGGGTCACTCTGAGAATAAATATCCTCTGAGATGTGTTAGTTTTTCTTTTGTTAGTTTTGTTATTATTTCTGTTGGTTCCAGTGATACCCTTCTTTAAAGCTTTATCTTATTGAACGTGAACTGGCTCTCCAAGTTTTATTAGAATCATCGGTATTCTTTCTCTCTCCATAGTCCCATTTTAAAAAGAAGTTGCAGTAAAAATATGTACTTATAGTAATATTCAGTGCTCTGTATCTCTCAGAAATTCATGTGCTCTCATCATTTTATGATGAGAATTCCTCATGTGCATTGCAGCTTGGTGTTTGCTCAGTTGCTGCACATACTAAAACTAGTACTTTCTAGAAAACACTCATAAATCTCTAAGCTATTGCCATCATTGTAATTAAATAATTCTCTTTTTGCTACCTTTAATCTTGTGCAGTTTTTTCAGTGTTAATAAAAATACTCTTACAGAGGAAGGATTTCTTTAAAACTTTACTCTCCCTTTGACAGGGTTGTGTGCTTTATGTATGTGTAATTGCATTCAAAAGAATGTTAAGTTTACAAAACTAAGATCTCAAACTGAGGGAATTCCAGAGCTTTGATTCTTTCTGCAGTCCTAATTAACTTCTGTCTGCACTTATCTTATGGCAAATCTTTCTTTTCTTCTTGACCATCTCCACATAGAATGGACCAGTTGCAGTGTGCTCACTGAAGACTCGTACTTCATGTATTTTATTTTATTGTTCTAGTCCAGTATGTGGTCCAGTGGTGATGTGAAGATGAAACTGTTCTATAAAAATCATCAGTAGTATTTCAGTGTTTAAAATAGCAACAGTACTGTCTTATGGAGCAGTGAATTGGGTGATTCCTATTAATCAAGCTTTTGAGGTCTGATATTAAAATTGTGTGTGTTTCTTTATTTTTTAAACATTGTATATATAAAAACATGATTCTTTGACTTTGGCTTTGAAGATTGAAAGTTATCTGAGAGAAGAGGGTTCTTTGCAGAATCACAGTATGGATTCTTTAGAGTTTCACAGAACTGTCATACTGCAAATGTTCAAGGCTTGTATATGCTAAACCTTTTGCATGATTATCTGCATGGGGTATTGTCAAAGTGAGAATTGTCCTTTGGTGCTATGGGCATTGATATAAGATCAGATGTGTTCTTGTACATCAAATGACTGCAAGTCTTTTAGATTTATAGATTTCTAGTTCCACATGACCATCTCAGTTTATATAGTTAAGTAGTTTGGGAAATTTAGGTAATGCCATTGGTACCTATATCATTTCAAGGGTTTATTGCCCAGCTTTGGTTGCTTTTTGAAAAAATAACAACAATAATAATAAATATATATATATAAGATATAGATTGATATTTGTGCCCTGCACAGGAATTCAAGTTTCCAAACAATAGGATGGTTGTGTGGATTGATCTGAGTATTACAAGCACTAGGTAATTTTAAGGCTTCTATCTTTTAAACTGCTTTAGGAAAGCTTGGCTTTATCTCAAAATATCTAACTACTATATTAGATAGACTTTAATTTTGGTTCAAACATGAGAAAGTGGATGTCGGTAATATATATCCTTGTAATTGCTCCTTTCTTTGAAATACGTATTTTGTTTGAGAACATTTTAGACCATGGAGAGATGATCTGCTTCAAACATGGTTTGATGAAGGTTGTGGCTTTTACTAATAACTGTTTTCTCTTATCTAACCAGTAGATGCCAGTAACACAGACCTGTGTTACTGTGTTACTTTCCCAACAGGTGAATCTAGGTTTGCAAGTTCATAAAAAAATAATTAACGGTAATTTTAATTTAGAAGCTTAATAAGAATTCTCATATGGCATTGAATGTGTTGGCCTTACATATTTTAATTTTCTGCGTTGACTTAGCTTTACTCTCTATGTTTATTTTATTGGACAGATAGAACCGTGTATTGTACAAGCTGAGCTGGTGCCAACATAATATTTCCAATAACTTGTTTAATCACTGAACAAGTCTGCTTTCAAACTGGGCAATATGCCCATTGCCAGTGTGCAGCACTGGGTTAGAATAACTTAACAATTATACTGGTTATGTTTAAAAAGCATCCTGACTCAAATCAGCTGTAACTGTTGGACAAGGTAATTAAGTACACCAATAATTTTTTAACATCAGAAAAGGACTTTACTTTTTTTCTTGGTCTCTGGAGGCCATCAGCAGTTTTTCACACTAACAGAAGTTTGTTTAGCACCAAGGAAAATTTGCTGTCTTCGCAATTTTCCCAGCTCCAGTTGACTTAAGTTGCCAAGAGCAGAGCTCAGTGTTGAGCCTACATTTTGTTGGAAGAACTCAAAGCACTAACTAGCCATATGCCGCATAATATGGACTTATATATCACAAAGTGGTATGTTCTTGATTGTACTTTTGTTATGAATTCTGAAGAAAATATTAAAGCAGAGTTGTTTGTGATCTGTTCTAAAAGTATTTCTGAAATACAGAAGAAACATTCTTCCCTCTGCTTGGATACCGTACCAGATAGGAAGCCAGTATATCATTCTGCTTTCTAAACAGTAAATTAAAGAGCCCTCTCTACTACTTGCATGATGTTTGGGGAAATCTTATGACCAAAGAATTTGTCTTGTATTCCAAAATCTAAGCTCCAGATATAATTATGGAGAAAAGGGCTGAGGAAGCAAAGCAAGCCTGTTTTGTTTTGATTGGACTAAAAGTTTAGACTTAAGTTCTCTGTGGTCAGGAGGCTGAGATTAAAGGGTCTGTAATTAGATTCAATACTCCATGTGTCTTAATGCCCAGAAAGGCCAAATCCTGTCTGCAGGCAATGGTAGTTGCCAGGATCATCAAAAATAATTCATAGACGTAAGTGAAAAGGAAATTATGCACATTTTCTGAAGCAGTTTGTTCTTACTTGCTCCGTCATGTTTCTGTAAAAAGAAAAGATAGGAAATCCTTCAAAATAGTTAATAAACAAGTAGAACATGAGATTGAAAAGAAGTAGTTTTTCTTCTGGAAATGAATTGCCTAGTTATTGTAGGTAGTCCTCTGTATTCAGGTCATGTTTCATTACTTGTTTCTTTTGATCCTCCTATTTTCCTTACGTTAAATACAGTGGTATCCAAAGTAAATTAGGCTATTAGGTTTCTGCTTTTTTTGTATGTACATATGTGTATGAACAGAGAAAATGTTTCTATGTAGCATGTATCATGTAGTCACAAGATGGCAGGTGCATCTTTTGATTAATAGTTTATACTAAATAATAGTTAAGGGGTTTGTTTCAGAAATTTTCCCATTTAGGTTAATGGTAGTGAGAAAAGCAATGCATTCTTTTGCCTGAATTAACAGCTGAGGGTAATGCTTGAGGATGCGTTTGCTGCTGGTTACCTTCTGCAAATTAAAGTGATGGTACTTGAGGATTCCACTCGTGCCCAGTCCATCTGCCCAGCACTGGGGCTGACAGGAAATGTGCTCTGGATGGCGCCCTGAGTGCTTTTCTCTTTTGCAGGCAAGTTAAAGATCAAAATAAGAAAGTAGCAAATCTGAAGCACAAAGAACAAGTGGAGAAAAAGAAGAGTGCACAGATGCTGGAGGAGGCCAGGAGACGAGAGGATAACCTTAATGACAGCTCCCAACAACTTCAGGTAACATGGGAATTGAATTACCTAAGTAATTCAACTTACCAAAGAAATTTGTTGCTGGTTGTTTAAAAGGACACGTCTACTTCAGAACACTTCAAGGGAAGCAGCCTCTCCGTTGCCTTCATAGCTTACTGTTTTCATAAGAAGGAAAATTAGTTTTAACTGTCAATTTGGTTATGAAGTGCGTTGTTGAAATAATTTTTTTCATGTCGGTGTTGACATTGGTGTGGCATTTCTTTCTTCACTGCTATTTTAACAGCCTTTTCCTTTAGCTGTTTTGTGTATCTTCCTAGCTGATTTTACCTTATAATGGTGGCGTAACCCAGTAAGTATTCTTATAGTAAATTGAGATTGTCGTGGGGTAACTGGAGGACCGTGTTTTCTGTGTTTACTCATCCTTGTTTGGCAGTGCAATTCTGCTCTACCTCATGAATTCTTGGCATGCTTACTAGTCAGTTTGCTTTATTTCTGAAATAAAAACGTTCTGCTGCCCCACAGAATTGTCTGGTTAAGTTAAATCTACTGAGGCATATGAAAGTCACTGGTATGAGAGCAAGTCAAAATATTGGTTGATATTAGCTGTAGATGGTTTATCAAAAGGTAAGTTTTCAAATACCGTCATAAAAATGTTAAGTAAAGCAAAGGTACCATGATACTAAATCAGGAGATAATAGATATTTGCCTAGAGATTTCTTTCATTTACAAAAATAACTTTCTTTTTGGTGAGTGAAAATAAACACAGAAACAGTAATCTACCCTTGAGGTTTTTTAGAATTTTTTTAAATCTTTAGAGAGCAAGCCTTTTCATAGGTGTTTTCCTTTGTTGTCCTGTGTTATCCTGTTTCTTAATATATCTACAAGGAAGACACAGAATATATCCTAATAGTTCACTAGCAAAGATAAATCCCCTCTTTGATTTAAGCAGATACTTCTTGACTCTCTTCTGTGGAATTCCAGGGGGATACTTTCAATTCTTTAAGAACTTTTGAAGGAACCACAGAAACACGTGTCCATGTGGAATGCTCTCAGATGCACTGTTTTGTGGTTTCCCCCCTCAATTCCAGTCCTTTATGTGCAGGGCACTAAAATAGTTCCAACTGTATGAAAATTATTTCATAGCTGCAAACTTTTATAAAAGGCTGAGATGTGGGATTTCTACATCTGCTAATGGATTTTGTGGCAGCAATGCTATGGCTCTCGTTATGTGGCAGCTTAAGTTCAAATAATACAATCCTCTTTGTATTAGTGAAATGTCTTTAAAAATTCCTAAAACTAATACAATTTTGGTTAGATTTGTAATTTTTGTTTGAGTAAATCTATAATTTTAAGTCTGAAAAGATAAGTGGTACTTGACATTTGCCTTGCAATTATGTGCATGGTGTATTTATCAAATGATACTATTCCACAAGATCATCCTTTTTGGTTTTCTGTAGCATTTTCAGATTTTGAAAGGTGTGGCTTTCTTTTCTGGCTTTCCCCCCAATTATTATTTCACTGTTCATTTTCTTTCTTTTACAGAAATGAAATGTATTAGGAAAAACTTGAAACTTGTTTTCTCTCAGCTCCTTTTTGTATACTAAAATTGTTCTCTTTTTTCCTTTTTTTCTTTTTTTTTTTTTTCTTAAAGAAACAGTAAGTTATGGAATGCATTTGTGCAACTATTCATAGCAATAGATAGACAGTGATATTGTGGTTACTGATAACTTTAATTCCTGTTAAAACTACTTAACCGGTTTCTGATACTTCAAAGAGATTCTTCAGCTTTGGTGGCAGCAGTGAGGCAGCTTTTGCTCAGAAAATAAGGTGCAAAAAATGATGCTGCTTTGTGGCAGAGTTCTTTCAGAATGTATAGCTGTCCTTACAATGTACTATCCAATTTACTTCTAAGGTGTCTTAGCAGCAGGGGCATCATTGATCTAAAATTATGAGTTGCATAGTTAGCATACTTTTACTCTAAATACTTCCTCTTTTTTAATTTCTAATTAACCAGTTTTCAGTTAGGAACAAGAAACAAATAGCTCATTGTTTCTTTTGAGGAAGCCAAATTCTTTGATATTTATCTCTTTGTCACCCGTGTTACTTTGTTGTAGGTTGGTGGTCTAGTGTGCAAGCTATAGTTGAGAACAAAGATGTCAAAGTGTATAATTTGATTACCTTTACCTTTTTACATTCAGGTTTTCCAATTAGAGATGTCTATACAGCAGTACGTACTTTTTTTCCCATTGCTCATGTTGTGTTTTATGTCTGCAGTGGTATCTGTTGCTTTCTATGGAAATACGTGCAAGTATTTCTGAGATTAAAAATAAACGTTATTAAATGCATATAAGAATTTAAGATTGAAGTGGGATGTGATAGTCAAGAATGAAATGTTATCCTAGTATTAATATAACTTGATTTTCCCTAGTGCCTTTCCTAGTGCTTTTGTGAACCTAATTGTCCTGTTTGGGTGGGCTCGATTTTAGAGAGTCTTTCCCTATATTCAACACAAGGCTGAAGGGAATGCTTTCATTCACGGATGAAAAAGGTCTGTATGCTCTAATGAAAATATCAGGCTAAGGTAAAATATGGAGTGTTTAATGACAAGTGACAGGTTCAATAAAATCTCCTTCCTTTAGAAGAGCCCTCTGCTTATAGCCTCTCTCTCTCAAGGACTGCAACGTTTTGGTGTCCTGGAAGTAAAATTTACCCAGGACCACATTTCAATTNACATGCTCCCAAGCACATACTCCACTCCTCCTCTCTCTGTCCCTAACAGGCATGTGGTTTCTTTCTTCCTGAGTCCAGTAACAAAATGTTCGTTTATTCAGAGAGCTCTGATGATGGAAATTCGGTATTTTGGGGAGTGGGGGAAGAATGAAAACCATAATGTCTCAATTCTAGTGAGATGGATAAATAGCTTTCCAAATTTGTCTTTTCCTCCTGGGTTCCCTTAAACCACAACTCTCCAGAGATCTGAGAGGTTAACGAGTGTCTGGTCTGTAAGCAGGATAAAAAAACCAAGCTGTTGGATTGGAGTAGAAAATTTTTGCTTCAAGTCACTGAAACT
>VZTM01016915.1:12956-26067 GCA_013400555.1 Jacana jacana
GAATAAAAAACATAGGCAAGCACACACACATTCACATACAGGTACTGAAAATGTACTGGCACAACTGTTCTAGATAAGGTAGCTGTTTAGATGAAAGCCATCTCTTTTATTAGAGCTGTTATTATAGTTAGAAGAGGTTAGAAAGCTTTTTTGGACATACCAGATCTTCTGGTCTGAAGCAGACAACTTCAAAGGCTAAACACAAGTCAAGAATAATTGTTCTGACCTTAATTGGATACATGATAGACTGCTGAGAAAAAGGGATTTGGTATCTAAGGCTTACATGAAAGTTGAAGTGAGTTTAGAATGAGAGCAGTGAAGGGTGATAGAAATTTGCTTCAGGGAAGAGTTGTGATCTCTAGATTGTGAGTCATGAATGGTGGGAGGAAAATATATTCTGCTATAAATTCATTGCTCTATAAGGCCTGTATTCTTCAGTAGATAGTATAGGTATGAATTTTAATTATGAAGTTTGCCTTTGGAATAGCTTTTTATGTCTTCCTTGATTATCACGAATGAGAGATGATGGATGGCGTAACTGACTCACTGTCTGGCAAGTGTAATAGTTAAGCCTCAGCAACGCAGAACCACGAAGCTGCTCTCTCTGCCCTCTCTCCCCCCCAAGCTGTGAGGGGAGAATAGGAAGAAAAAGGCAAAACTCATGGGCAGAGACAAGGGCAGTTTAACAGAACAGCAAAGGCAACAAGGAAACAACAACAAGAACACTGACAGAGGAACATACAAACATGATCATGGTACTAGTGCTCACCTGGCTAGCTCCTGGCTACCCATGGGATAGAATACCTGAGTCCCTGCTAGATCCTTGAGACAATTAACCCTATGCCCACTGAACCAGGACTGAAAGATGTATTTCCCACTGGAAAGCTTGTTTCTAGCCTTTTCCACTTCTCTGAGTTCAGTATGACATGTGGTCATTCAGTATTTCATCTCTGTATTTTCTATGAGGGCATCTAGTATCAGTGACTGAAGTATATACCTTCTGAACAGCAAAGATCTGTAGGACACTGGAATTGGAATATTTCCCAATTTCACCAAAAAGATAATTTATAGTACCTATAGTGCTGTCAGTTCTTTTTAGACCTATTTTAATATAGTGCTAGAATTATTTAAAAGATTGTTAAAGGTAAATTTTAAATTATTTTAACTACTCCCACTACACACACGTACCCCGGGGGGAGCGGGGGGGTAGGGGGGAGGAGCGGGGAGGGCAGGAAGAAAGTATTCTTTCTTGAATTAAAGATTTGCTTCTTTGGAAATGGATTTCCCATAGTTTTCTTCATTGTGATGGCAGAAAAACCTCAAAAAGCAACAAATAAAAGACAAAACCAGCAGAACATGAGTTGATCTATGGTGTGGGAGGCAAAGATGTAATTCCAGACCAACCTAAATCCCCTGGGTTTTATTTGACTGGCTACATATGCTTAATTTTTGTTATGGACCTAGAGTTTAAAAAATGAGATATTTTTGTTGTTCTAATGTTATGCAGCACTGTAGGAGTCAGGTGTACTTTTCAGACTTTTGGAGTAGCCCTTATACTGTTTGTTGATTTGATCTTAAACCGAAATTGATGAGTTGACTGAGCACCACCTGCCTTGCCTGAAGTGCCATTCTGTTTTCTGAGAAAAGAAGAACAAAACCTGAAGGCTGGAAAAGAGTCTTAGTATCTCTTCTCATATAAAACAAAAAAAAAGACCTTATGGTGACTATAGTAAGAAGCAGACATCCTTCTGCTTCTTCTGGCACAACAGGTTTCTTTGAGCATCAGTCTGACATCATAAAAGAATTACTTAAAGGCTAGAATGAATGTGGTAACAGGAAATTAAAACTTAAATAAAACTAATTCTGATATTTCTTTCTGTTCATTTTCACATTGTTACAGGAAACTGAAATTGGGGAGCAGGTGGCACACACCTAAGCTATGCTTGTTAGTCATGCATAAAGTGAAAGGTTTGGCTGTGATAGCTTCTAATTATATAGAAACATTTTAATTACATGACCACTTTTTACATAGCAAGGCTACTCTTGATATTCTTAGTCACTTCTGAGGAAAAAATGTAACATCAGTAAGATAAAAAAGAAAGCCCAATAACCTGTATTTCACCCTAGGTAAAGACATTAAAGTCATCATAGTCTTTCTCCCTATAATTATGACAGTTGTGACTATTATATAAGGAGAAATTTCATTTTGTCATACCTTTAAATGCATAAGAGAGCATTTAGAGGACTCTGGTAAATTAGAATCAGATGCAGTGCTGATGGGTTTAACCTTAGCTAGATTTTTAAGAATGTATCCAAACAAGAAAATACTTTCCTAAGTGGAAAATCGTGTTTAATCTCAATAATTCTCTTCAAATGATCTCATAATAGTAGTTCAGCACCTTTTGTAACTATCAGTAGAGATAAGGCATGCTCAGCTTGAGGAAGCCTGGTTAGTAACATAATGCTACAATTAAGGTAAAAGGACCTGCTATTCAGAAGATAGATGTATGCATGTGACTTTGCTGGACTAATATGTCTCTCAGGATGCACAAGTGTATGTAACAAAAAAGTGCTATGTCCTTAAATGATAGAGCTATGTTAACCATGTCTTACAAATTCATCTAGCTACCAGCATTGACCTCTATGGACTGTTATTCTGTGAATTAAGCATTTCTTTTACACTTGGATCCGTTTTCTGCTCCTAATCTCTGTGTGGAATTTATAAAATTGAAATAATATTCCCGGAACGTCGCCATTTATAGTTTTCAGTTTTGATGAAAAATATTACAGATTTCTTTGCTTTCTTCAAATATTCCTTTTATATGTGTGAGTATTTATGCGAAATGACCTTTACTGAGTGAAACACTTCTGATTACCCTTTAAATCTCTTTCAATCCTTAGGTGCAGATTTAATTTTATTAGTATAGCTTGAATATGTATGTCTCAGAAAAAAAAAAACATAGTCTCCTAAAGGCACATTTCAACTTTTACAGTTTACCCTGATAATGGTCTCAGAACTCTTGAACTGGAAATCGTTGGAAAGCATGGAATTTTGAAGGAGAGAAAGGAAGGTTAGTAGATGCACAAAAGAGAAAAAGATTGCTCTACAAAGGAAGAGGATGTAAATAAAAGTTAATGGAAACAACTGGAGTAGTTCACAACCAGCTAGTGTTAGAGCAAAGAGAGCAGGAATGAGTTGAAAAAGACAGGGGAAGGGAGGGGAACTATTTGCTGTTGATAATGACAGTTAAACTTCTTTACAAGGTATTCAGTACCACTGTGATATTCTTGAATTCCTATATTGAAATAGTATTTTCCTTAAAAAAAAACCCCAAAACCCCCGAATTTTATCAGTATCTCTAATATACCACAATGAATCCACATTAATGTACTTTTCTAATTGTCCGTTAAAAATTTGTACACATTATACTAACTGCATTTTAGCACCTAGATCTGGACTATGACACAGCAGTGAATTTCCTCATGAGCAGTCATTTAGTGTAAGAATGTTCTATTCCATTAAAAAATATACTTCCAACTTTTTTTTGGTTGGAAAATATTGATGGTTGGTTTATTTTTCTATTGTATTTTAAAGTTTTTTTTCATTATTTTATGGAGTAAATTATATTACATTGCAGAACTATCATCCATACAGTTTCATTAACACAACTAATATATCTGGCTTTTGGCACAGAAATATATTCTGCTGTATCAATCAGAAATGGCAAGTTTATTTATATAATTGAAGTTCTATAAAAGATGGAGGATTATTGTTGATTACTTTTGATTAGACAAACAAATAGTGTTATATTTGAGATACTAAGAAAGATGTATATTGGAAGAAAACTACAGGAAGAATAATGATTTTACTAAATATTTTTGTATATTTTTTAATTTGTTATAATTCCTACCATGGTTAAATTTTATACAAACATTCTAACAGCTAAGTTGGATGGCAAGTTTTGAATTTTTTTTTAAGCCTGTATGTTGCACAGTTACTGCACAGATTTCACATCTACATTCACTTCCTATCCAGCATGATATATATAATATCTACTGTATTTAAAGTCTTTTATGAAGGATGTCTTAGAGGAAGGTGGAGGTAAAATTACAAGAGTAAATTGTCTTTTAGGGAGGAGAGAAAAGATTTAATATTTGATGAAACACTGGACAACAAACAATTACACTAGAGAAGTCTGCCTTAAATTTTCATGATGTTTTTAATTTCACATTTTGGTATCACATTCCATGTACCTTTTATATTTTCCCTGAAAAAATCTCAACACTGTGTTCTTTTTACTGAAACAAATTCATGTTCGATTGAAGTTTAGAAATATCCAACCAAACTAGCCTATTAAAAAATCTACTTAACAAATATACACAAATATTACAGTGACCAACTTCTTCAAGAAGAGTACAATCTGAGTTAATATTTTCATTCTGTGCTAGTGTATTGGTATTTATGCCCTACTGTCCCATCAGCTATGTTAAAGAAAATCAGTTCCAGGAAAGGATTTCCTATATTTGTAATTTTTAATAGCAACTGTGAGCTTAAACATGAATATATGAATATAAAAGTCCTTGCTGACATTTAGAGCCAAGCTTTATTATTTCTGTGATCAAAACCCAATAGCTTTGAATCTGCTAATTTTGTAGATGGACAAAAATAAGGATTAAGTTTCTCAGTGACTTTTTTCATTTTTTCTATGAAAAGTGAAAAATTGTTCATATGCTTACATAAAACATAGGAAAATAAACATATAACTATTTCTTATCTACATTTGTTCCATAAAGACTTCAAAGTGCTTTGCCTGTGTAAAATGGTTTGGATACCCCAGACTATTGTGGGAAGAACAGTACAGAATCTATTTTTTATTGGGGATAATGACAGTAGTTACAATACTTAGGATGAAATTACAGAAGTACATAGATCAGGCCTAAAGCTCATGTTATCTAATTTAAATTTATCTCTTTAATATTCCGCAAGTCTTTTGAATCATGCATAGATGCAGATAAAGTGATAACACCCGAATCCAGAGATGTTCCAGCTTTAAAAAAATATCATTTTCATGCAAATATCAAATGAAAAAAGCATCGGCTCCACTCACAAAATTATGAATTATACTCTCATTTAAAAAAAAAATAAAATACAATAGTTATTTCCTGGCACAGCACTTGCATGATGCAATTTGTATAGCATGTGATGAGTATGTTAATTTTTAAAATCAATGGGGCTGTATAAGCTTTTGCTTTCAGATTCTTTACTCTGGAGGAGAGTGCATATACTTAGAGACTGGTAGATATCTGTCATTGTCAGAGATTTCCATGTGTGATTAAGATTCTTTGCCCTTAGTATATTATAAGACTTTCTTGATTCATAAACAGCACAGTATAAATTAGAGGATTCACCCACTCTGATCAGTGGGTCTTAAAAAATTTAAGGGACCTTTTCTTAACACCAAACTTCCTAGCAGTATACATTTAAAACTTGGAAAAATAATGCATACATATAATAGGTCTAATATCTTCAGTGAACAAATTAAAAAAAAAAGAAAATAATAATGAAAAATTCCTCTTTTTCCCATCTCAGTGAGGAATATAAAACCAGAAAATAAAATCTTCCTCAGTGTGTCATCATACCTGCATAACCATAACCCATATAAAATTTTCCTTAGACAGTTAATTTGAAATTAATGGGATTAGTATTGAAACATCAGGAAGATATTGTCACAGATGCTAATAAAATAGTCTAACTTTCAGTTAGATGTCCTTGATATGCTTCAATGAACATATTTCATTTTAATATCAGCTTTTAAATCAGTCTCCAAGTACATCTCATAATAATGAAGAAGTTTATTAATTAATTTGCATACTAAATAATAGACTAAGCACAAAGAGTAGAGAAAGTCTAAATCTTGTTTCATAAATGAGGTATTAAGCAAGACAGGGAACTACTTACATTTTTTTCATACTACTCTAACTTAGTTCCAGCTTGCATTTACTGTGATTTTTATTAGAAGATGTGTAAACTGTCACAACAACTAGTTTGAAGAAGATGAATTTCAGTAGTTGAGACAGAACACACTAGGTCTAGTAAATAAAAATCTGTGAGATTATCACTGTAAGGAATTATTACCAAGTTTTATTACATTTTAATCAAATTGAATATCCCTTCAGGATAAATTTTAATTGGCATTTGAATGACCACAATGCCTTATCCATAGAAGATGTACCTTCTAGTAAATTATTTTTAGGATGTAAACTCTTGTTGTACTGATCCCAGTTTGAGAAGCCTTGCCTTTCTTATTTGTTTCCAGCTTCCTTCAGCACCCTCTTCCCACTATTATTTTTTGAGAATCCTATTAGTTCAGATTTATTCAATGGTGTTCTAACATTCCTCCACACTCAGATCTTCGCAGCTGGAGGCTGGGGCACAAATGGGAAGAAATTGGTGGACCTATTTACTATACTATGGGTCTAGGAGTAAGAGTATTGTTTCCCCATTTACTTCTTCGTCTTTTCAATGCATTAAGATGAACAAAAAGAATGATGTGTAGACATAGATCTATTCAATATATCTGATTAAACATCTAATATATTTTTCAGTTAAATGCTCTGATATGCTAAGTAAAATAATCCTAGTCTTCTGTTAAGATTAGTTCCAAGTACTACAGTGCTAGATATGTATTTTTAAAAATATCTACAACTTGCAGATGAACATGTTATAGTTATGTATTTTAGTGCCTCTTCATTGTAATTCCAGTGATGGAAGCATATTTCTCCACTCTGAAAGAGAGAGGAAAATCAAACAATACCTATCTTCTTACTATATGTTCAATCTCACTGAAGACTTCAGTTTTGGAACAGCTTATTCTGGGTGTCATCTCAAAGCATCTGGAGGAAAAAATGCTATCAGAAGTAGTCAACATGGATTCATCAAGGGGAAATCATGTCTAACTAACCTGATAGCCTTGTATGATAGCATGACTGGATGGATAGATGAGAGGAGGATGGTGGATGTTATCTACCTTGACTTCAGCAAGGCTTTTGACACACAGCATCCTCTGAGGTAATTTTAGGAAGTGTGGATTAGATGAATGGGTTGAAAACTGGCTGAAAGACAGAGCTCAGAGGGTTGTGATCAGTGGCACAGAATCTGATAGGAGGTCCGTAACAAGTGGTATCCTCCAGTGGTCAGTACTGGGTTCAGTCCTTTTCAATGTTATCATCAATGTCTTGGACAAGGGAGTGGAACAAAAAGTTTGTTGATGACACAAAACTGGGAGTGGTGGCTGAAACACCAGAAGGCTGTGTTGCCATACAGCAAGATCTGGACAGGCTGGGGAGTTGGGCAGAAATTAACATGATGAAATTCAACAAAGGGAACTGTAGGGTGCTGCACCCGGGGAGGAATAACCCCCTGCACCGGTACAGGTTGGGGGCTGACCTGCTGGATAGCAGCTCTGAGGAAAAAGACCTGGGAGTCCTGGTGGACAACAGGACTACCATGAGCCAGCAATGTGCCCTTTTGGCCAAGAAGGCCAGTGGCATCCTGGGGTGCATCAGGAAGAGTGTGATCAGCGGGTCAAGGGAGATTATCCTGCTCCTCTACTCTGCCCTGGTGAGGCCCTATCTGGAGAATTGTGTCCAGTTCTAGGCTCTCCCGTTCAAGAAGGACGGGGAACTGCTGGAGAGGATACAGCAGAGGACCACAGAGATGATTAGCATCTGTTTTACAAGGAAAGGTTGAGGGACTTGGGTCCTTTTAGTCTGGAAAAGTGAAGGCTTTTGAGGGGGAATCTGAACAACATCTATGTTCCTATATATGTTTCCTAACACAGAAATGACCATAGAAATGCTTTTATAAGAAAGGAGTCTGAAAATATAAATGCAGTCAATAGCAACTGTGTTTATGTGATACCCAAAATGAGTTATAATGTTTGCTAAAACCCTAAGACTGAACCTGACTTCTAAACAATAATAAATCACTTCCAGCTCCAATCTGTGTTGAGATACTAGTACAGGTATTTTGGAATCAAGGCTTGCACAAAGTCATAAATGGTAAACCTCACTGCTGTTGTGAAATTCCATTTTAATGCCATTCCACTAACGTCAATTTACAAGACTTTTAACAAAAGCAGTAAATCAAAAATGTACACAAGGATAACTGAATTCAAGTTTTATTTTCTTCTTTTTATCTTTTAACAATTTATAAAATGCAGTCTGAGTACTAAGGCAAGAGATTTTTTAAAAAAAATGCTCAACTGTGAATTCATCATGTTTGGTAATGAAGTATACTGTTTAGCAGGATAGTAATCCTTGTATGCTTTTTCAGTTTTCTGAAGACTCCAGTGTAAACATTTCAAGCTATATTACTGGAGGAGTTTCACTCATCTGCCACAGTTCCTCTGTTTTTGGATTTAAGGTGCGTATTCTCGATTTACATGTTCCAAGGAAGGAATATTTCTAGCATCCAGATTAACTTTAATCATTGGGAAAGATGCCAATGCCATCTTTTCAACAGCTTCAATTGTGACAAAACAGAACCCCATTGTAAATTCACAGAAAAAATATGTTCTTGATGCTTAGACAATAAAAGGCTCAGAGGGTTTCACAGCTCTTTAACTTAAAGCACAAGGACACAGTATGGAGAAGTAAGCACAGAGGAGGCAGTCACTCCTAGACACTGAGGTAGCAGGAACCTTTATTTAGCCTTGGTGTGTGAGAGAGGATTAGATCTTAAATGAGCTGATAAAATACTCTCTCCACCTTCTCTTCCAATGACCTTTTCCTCTCATCCTGTCTCTTTTTAAATTCTTGTCAAGATGCTATGGACTCCTGCCTTATGCTCATCCATGCTTTGTACAAGCTCAGCCTGCACAAAACAACCAGATGCTGTTCTTCAGGTTTCCCCTCCTCTGTTTTTCCATATATAAAAGATAAGGCATGCACCTATTTTACATCAGCAAAAGGACAACTAAAAACATTCCTTTTGTAAAGATTTTAAAACATGGAAAAAACATATAATATGTTTAGGCAAGTTCTAAATAAGAGTGATGTTTGGTAAGAACTTTACTAACTCTTTCTTTTTCCATTTCAAATTTTTGTTTCCATGAGAATTCAATCAGCTCCTGTCTTTTCAGTGGTTCTCAAAGATCTTGCCATATTTTGAAAAAGTCAATATACATTAAATTAATTTTCATGAGTACTTATAACAACAATTAAAAATTTAGAAAGATCCTGGCCTCTATTAAATTAAATGTTATTTGTGAGGTGAAGAACTGAGCACATGGCTTCAATTTAATTAAATTTAAGTTCATATCACTTTTTAAAATTAATTATAATTTGTACAAATGAGACACTTTGGTGAGGTAGGAATACTCTAGATTTGTGCTCTGAAACTTTGCTAGTTGCTGTTAGAAAAGAATGCAAAGAGATACACAACTGGAGATGAAATCATACTCCAGGCTGGCATCGCTCATGGTGCCTCATATTAAACATATACTACTTTCTCATTTGTCAGGCTTCCAGAAAAAGTAATTAAAAAAAAAAAAAAAGCAAGAAGCAAAGAGAGAGAGAGCACATGCAACAGATAGATTTAATATATCTGCAAAGTGTAGATAAATCTGCTTGTGCTTGTATTGATGATATCTTAGCATCAGAATGTGAGTAGGATAACAAAACACAACATGTTTTAGCCTTGCTATGTAGAATACAGCTGATTGATAGTATTCTGTAGCTAAGACATTTTGTGATTTCCAATTTAAAGTGATTATTCTTTATTTAATGTGAATGTGTGACTGCAAAGAATATTGTGCTGAATGGGTTTGGTGCATTCATATAAACTTGATCCCACAAAAGAATCCATTACAACACAGATTTAAGAGCCTAGCAGAACTAGTTTAAGCAGCTGAATGAGAAACTGGAGAGGTACAGAATTTCAACTTTAAATTACCATTTTGAGAAACAACAAACATGACTTTGGCTGCTACATCATTTTTGTTATATCATAATGAAATTCTCATTAAAAATTATCTTCTGAGAGGGAGACTTCAGCTGAATTTATGTTTATAAATTAATGCAGAAAATGCAACGCCTAGTAGAAACCAACTGTACATTTATTGAACAAAACTATAATACTTCATGATGTTATACTCTGCCATAGACCTTCCCTTTTTGTTACAAAGGTGTCATAACACAGAAGCCTAGTAAAATCAGTATTCTCTCAGATATGCCCAAATGGTTGAAGAAAATATACTCATTCTATCCCTTCCCCTACTGTTCTCAATTTCTTTGCACTGTTGTATCTACATCTGTCCTTTCTCCAGCTATGCAACAAAATGTATAGGCCATAAAGTTAGTGCAGCCCAAATGGAATGGGTTCAACAGCCTATCTCCCAATGGGAACAATTATTTTAAAGAAAAGCAGTGGGAAACAGGAAGGGTAGAAATTCTCCAGATGTACACAAGAACTTTGTTGCCATATGTAGTAGGACATTTCAAGGACTGATGACTGAGACACATTTTCTGTTGAACAGAACTCTAAATTAAACAAAAAAATGTTCCCCTTCCAAAAAAATGTTAACTCTTGGAATGCTTTTCTTTCTTACTTAATGAGAGAAAAGGATAGGCAGGAGTGAAGAAAAACCTGATTCTCTGTTGCTTTATCAGAAAAAAAATCCAAACCACAGCATATATCAGCATTAACAGATCCTAGTTCTCAGAGAATAAACAGAATATCGCAGTTTCCCTGCCCTCTCAGGTTGATTACAGATGAGTCGATGACATAACCTTTAACTTGTGGATGGAGAAGGTCTAGACGTAGGATAACTAGCTCCATCCTTTCAGATAACTTGAAATTCCTTAGAGGCAGACTTCCATGCCATTCATAGAATCATAAAGTTATAGAATTATAGAATGGTTTGGATTGGAATGTATCTTGAAGATCGTCTTGTTCCAACCATTTGCCATGGAGAAGGACACCTCCCACTAGACCATGTTGCTCCATACAATCAAAATATATTGCCTTCATTATTAGTCCTTGAAAAAACACAGGAGGAAAAAAAAAAGATAAGTTCTCAAGATTTCCAAAGTGATTTTATCTCATTTACAATGTACTGCCTTCAAGGTTTCTAGCAGTGAGTATATTTTTTCTTAGCTTTTACTTAATCCATTTATAACCCCATAGTAATAATGGAGAGAATTTAGTCAGACAGTGGGGGGGAAGGCTCTTTATGTATTATTTAACCCCACCTACCACTTCAAACATACACTAGAGCATACATTTTTCAATACTTCCACATTTGCTTTTATTATTTTATTAGGATTATTATCTTTATATATTCTTTTTATAAGATGAAAACTCCCCTCCTCCCTTCAGCTGCTTATAGACAGATCATACTGTAGGCTATGGTGTTCCCTCAAAAAAGACATCTTTACCCATCATCCAATTTAGAATCATAGAATCACAGAATCATTCAGGTTGGAAGAGACCCTTGTGATCGAGTCCAACCACCAGCCCTACTCTACAAAGTTCTCCCCTGCACCATATTCTTCAACACCAGATCCAATCTACTCTTAAACACAGTCAGGGCTGGCAACTCCCCCACCTCCCTGGGCAGCCAATTCCAGTGACTGACCACACTTTCTGTGATGAATTCTTTCCTAATATTCAGCCTAAACTTACCCTGCTGCAGCTTGCCACCATTCCCTCTTGTTCTATCTCTAATTACCCTTGAGCAGAGACCAGCACCAACCTCTCTACAACCTCTTTGTAGTTCAGCTCAGTAATGAATACCCATAAAGAGGAATGAGAACTTCTGGCAACTTTGGGCAGTAGTTGTTCTACAAGAATAGTGAAAATATTCACCTCTTTCATATTACCACTTACTTTCAAATCCCCTTTCCAGGTTATTTTAGGGATCCAGTCTGAAAATATTTCCCATAAAGGATTTCAAGAAGCTGATATGAAAAATTTACATCAGTAAACATCAAACTTACTTTGAAGCCTAACTATTAACATTCCTTTTGTTTTCATTCCAGAGAAGGCTAGGAACTGTTGACATGATGTAGTGAACGCATTGTATTTTATCATACCATCACTAACACTGCCTGGTACAACTCAATAAGCATTCTTTTTAGATTTTGGAATTCTGTTTTTAAAGTAATTTAAAAAACAACCAACCAACCAAAAAAAAACCAACAGTCATTGCTATGAACAAATTCCATCTCACTCTATTTAGGGGAAGTTGTCTACATGAAGAGTTGTAACAGTTCATATACAACATTTTGTGAATTCAATAGTGCTCACACTTACACAAACTTCACACTTATCTGAAATGAAGAAGTGTGTTCTATAGGTCAACTGCCTAATATCCTGAACTTCATTATGGTAGATTTTAATTGATTTGGGTTTGATTCTATGATTTTTCAATGTTCATTCTGTAACAAGTATTAACATGAATGACAAGAAACTGAAAATTCCTTGTCTGTTTTCTATGCATTTGCTTTTATTTATCATTCTATGAAACAACTCTGTACAAAGGAAATTTGTCTAATGGACAATGTGCTGATTTTCTATACAGCAAGCAGCGAAGCGGTTGCACTTGGTCCCTAAACTCTCATGAGTTCTTAGTTTAAGACAGGTCTGAAATGAATTTCAAGTGGCATTGACATCCCAGCCCTTCTTTATTCTCTTAAAAAATATGTGTAGCAGAAATAGTATAAAAGATTTTGCATTCTTAGTAAATGAAAGAGCATCAAGCATGAACAAGATTTTTATGTTAGGGAAGACGTAGAGTTTACACCTGTTGCTTTAATATCATTGGTTTAATTAAATTAAACAAGATCTGTGAGACTACACACAATAGTAATACAGTTTGCACGGTATAATAAAGACTGATAGACTTCCCACAATTAATTAATTAATTAATTAATTAATTAAATATTCTACCAATGAAAACCATAAGTGTAGTTACTACTAACTTTATAAATTTTATTTCATAACTTGAATTCTAATTGTCCATATCAGGCCATGGGAAAAAGATAAAAGGAACGTTTAAGTAAAAAGTCATTCTGTGTCTGAGACACAAGAGAATTTCCCTAAATATTA
>VZTM01016916.1:6147-22259 GCA_013400555.1 Jacana jacana
CTGGAGAACAAGGCTTATGAGGATCGATTGAGGGAGTTGGGGTTGTTTAGTCTGAGGAAGAGGAGACTGAGGGGAGACCTCATCACTCTCTACAATTGCTTGAAAGGGCACTGTAGAGATATTGGTGCTGGTCTCTTCTCACGGGCAATGAGCAACAGAACAAGAGGGAATGGCTGCAAGCTGCAGCAGGGTAGGGTTAGGCTGGACATTAGGAAAAAATTTTTCACGGAGAGAGTGGTCAGTCAGTGGAATGGGCTGCCCAGGGAGGTGGTGGAGTCACCCTCCCTGACTGTGTTTAAGAGCAGATTAGATGTGGTGTTGAGGGATCTAGTGTAGGGGAGAACTTTGCAGAGTAGGGCTGGTGGTTGGACTTGATGATCCCAGGGGTCTCTTCCAACCTAAATGATTCTATGATTCTATGATTCTATTTTTTTTGTAATACTTCATTTCTCCTTCAGGTAATTGTCCATGTGGGCATTTAGCTGTCAGTAACCAGGTCATAACTGAAGCTCACTTGCCTGTGTAGCATATGTCTGTCTTTATCTTTCCTCAAGTTTCACCTTTGAAGATGTAAAAGGTGACACATTTCTCCTTGTGCCTTTTCAGTTTAAGGAGCTTTCTGTTGTCTGTCAAAGCGCACACCTTCCCTGATTTATGTAGCAGAGCATCTGCCTTGACTGACTCGTACTCCCTTTCTCTGGTAGTTGCTTTTGTTCTGTACTGAAAACTTTTTCCTCTTTGTTTCAGCTGTCTGTTTCAGGTTACTTCAGAAGCTTATTCCCTTTACTGTCACTGTCAAGAATTATGTTTCTGTGGGGTTGATTTAAAGTCTCATGAGTTACCAAGCCTAGAGGCTCAGTGTTAGGTAATGTGAATATCTCTCTTAAAGACTGGGCACAAGCACAAATCGTAACAAAGAAGCAGGATGATGCTGATCCCTGTCCCTCCTATAGTGCAGGTGGTGACACTCTCAAGTTCCTGTAGTGCCTGGATGAATCCCATGTGCTGATAAAGTATTTAATCTTTTAATCTCCTTGGAATATACATTTAGGTTCTTGCCTTTGTTTTTGAAACATGAAACTCCCTCCATCCTTTACTGCAAAGACAAAAAGTTCTAGCACAGACCGTGCTTCAGCGACCTTTATTGACGACATCAGGCAGGAAAGCACCTGGCCAAGTAAAAGACAAGAGAGTTGAAGGAATGAGGCTGAAGCATCACTGACCGAGGGCTTTCTCTGAAGGAGAGCTATGTCTTGCCCCGCTTATCTGGTGAGGTTTTCTTGCCATGTAAATTTTGCAGTTAAGCATGGCTCAGTATCTCAGTTGGAGGGCTGGTTCCTCTTAGGGTTGGTTGGAGGGCTGGTTCCTCTTAGGGTTGGCAGTCATGGAGCTGTGAGCAGACCTGCTCGTGCCTTCATTAACACATCTGATGCATTCAGATACAAGCTCCGCTTTTTTTGTAAGACTTCTGGTCCCCATGTCCATCTGGAGTGAGCATTCCTAACAAAAGAAAGAGAAGTTGTCTAGCAAACTGCCGTTTCCATATGTACATTCAGCAATTTGCCATACCCTTACTTTTTCCTTGCTCCTATATATGTGAATTGCACCAGTGGGAGGAAGTGGAGAACTTATAGTATCTGCATTAATGATTGCAAAAAACCATAAATATATGTATTTTCCAAAGTTATTTTTTGATCTAATATTTCTGCATGAATAGATTGAAGAAACAAATAATACTTCATTTTAAAAATGACCCAATTCTGGCATGAATGCTTTTAGTTTCTTGCATTATCTTTATTTTCTATATGGAAGAGTGAATATTTCAGATTAAATGGAAGATTTCAATCTGGTTTTAAACTCTTTTGTAGAGTGTACAAGATTTTGTAACAATAATTACTTCTTTGAATTCCACTCGCTGTTGTCAGACCCTTGGAATTACTGAACGTACTTTTCTTCCACCACGGACAATCCACGTGTAATAGGTGCTCTTTGTATCATTTGCTTCTCTTAGTAACTTGTTTCAAGATGTGGAAATGAAGCAAACTGACTTGTCAGGAGCTGTGATGTAATAAAGGCTAGGATGAAAAATATGGAAGTTTCTAAAAGAAGTGGATACAAGGCAAAGTATAGTATGGCAATGTTTTTACCTGAAAAGGTAGTTAGGAATAATTGAAGGTTTTCTTGCAGTTTTTATGAATAATGTTGGGAGGAGAAAACTTAAATTTGCTGACAGTTACTATGACCCAAAATGACAGAAGCTTTCATTTTCTTTTAAATTAAATGACTTTAATATTCTTACTCATCTCATTGGAGTCATTTGGATTGAGGACACCCAGCAGCTTTTAAGATTGTCTTCCCAAATAGGAAGGAATACATTGTCATGCAAAAGGAAGACACAGTATGACTTGCCTGGGGTATAATGAGGTATTTCAAAATAATTTACTGTCTATCTTCTCTGGAAAAACAGCAATTACCACACTGTTATTTCTCTGGTATAACTTAAAAGCAAGAGCTTGTCTCAAAGGTTTTTTCTATCCTTGCCTGTAAGGAATACATTCAAAGAACTGGCAGACTTTTAAAAATGTGTTAGGCGTGTGAAAGTTTGCCTCACTTTCACACTGAAAAACTCTGAAAACTGATCCTAACCCCTCAGTAACAGACTCTTCAAAAGCCAGGCCATTATCTGCTTTTAAAACGTGATTACAGTTTACTTCTGTTAAAATGCAAATGTCATGTAGAGGACATCGCTTTTAAAATGGAGGTGTCCATACAAAGATTGCGTTTATGTCTCGTTAATTCACATTATCAGCATGTGAGATGTGTTTGAGAGAATAACTCCTTTGTCTGTTTGCAGACTACCACTTCTACTGGGTTGTTATGGTTTGGCTTTTAAGTGGAAATATATGGAGAATTCATGAATTCAGTGTTTACGTTGCTTCGTGATTCAGCACTTTTTTCATTTACACTTTGCTGGCTGCATTGGACGTGGAATAGTGCAAAGAAGGGTCTGTGCAAAGAGTAAGTCTAGGACATTATGGAGCTCTGATACTAATTGACAATTGCTCCATATGTGCCTCCAGGCAACTCATTTAAACCTGTCATGTCACTTTGGGTAATTGTGAAAATGGAGGCTATAATACATACATATCTTGCAGCTAGTTAAGAGGATAAATTAATTACTTGAAATTAGCCTGTAAATTTATTTTAATTCTCAGTCCATCATCCACTGTTGTTACTAGGTACAGCAGTGAATATATTACATTTGGCTGCAGGGGGCTTATAATATGCCAGGACTCTCCTGCTCTCTTTAGAGGGGTTAAAACTGTGGAAGAGTTGATGATTTACCAGGGGAGGGATGCTGAAGGCAGTTTCCCAGTGCCCCCACTGCTTTCCGCATGGTCTCAGTTCATACCCAGAAAGTATAGGAAAATAAAGCTATTTATGATTCCTGGGCATCTTCTTGGCCATCCCAAGAGAAGGTCAGAGGAGTATTGCCTCCGTCTTCAGGGTGGCAATGTGAGCCTGAACGCTGGGCAAGGACAACATTGGGTGTTGCCTACAGGGCTCCTCCGGGTCTCCGTTTGGAAATTTAATGCTCCTATTTTGAAACTGGCAGTAAAAGTACTGGCCAGGAAACAGGCAGTTAACTACAGTCCAGGAAACAACAGGAATGTTCAGGTCCAGTTTAAACACCTGGGGAAACGGGTGCATTGCTTTGTCACTTGCTTCCTCCCATGCGTGCTGGGCAGCATGTGGGGACTGATCTACCACAAGGTACTTTGTGTGATTAATGTGCCAGATTTGGCCCATGGATTCGTCTGCATCACCTGCTAGGAGGCTCTAAAGGTTGTGATAATTAAGCGGTGCTGCTTTTACAGTGTATTACACCATCTGGCTCCAGACTTAGTTGTCTGTGTTTGGTAACTGATCTTGTTTGGAAATAAAAATACCTTCTGAGGCTCTAGCTTGATTTGCTTTCGCAATTAAAGAGATTCTTCAGCTTGTCAGCTGGGTCCGTAGCCTGCTTCGTTAGTGAGCACCGTTAGGAAACAGGAAGGAACATGCAGGCAATTAGCGTCTGGAGCTAAGTGGAAACGTGAGGGACGTGCCCGCTGGTTTTTCCATTTTTATGCAGAATTGCAAGACAGGTAAGCAGTCCTGTACCTTCACAAGTCTGTACAGAAATGTAACTATTTCTAGGAAGCGTTTTTGGAAGAAGCTCCCTGTCACATTGCAGTGAATTTTTATTTAGTGTGCCACTTTCTTGTAATAGACATCAAAAGCCTTGATGTCTGTTGAAGGAAGAGGGCTTGAAGGGTATGTAAGATTGGGGGGGCTCACAACCATTTTCTGACCGGGTTTGAGAAATCAATTGCATTTATTTACCAGTAGACGAGTATGTTTTCTGGGGCTGGTTATGGCCTCTGTTTTCTAAGTCCCAGGTTGTCCTTGCATGTTCCCCAAACCCCTAATATTAAGGGCTTGTGACAAAGTTATTATCATATTCAATTCAAAACTACAAGAGGAATTTTGGTAGAACAAGGTAACTTCCTACTGGCCCACATTGCTGCACTCTGCAGCTCGAGATCCTAGAGTGAATGTGCAGGCAGCTACTTATGTCTCTCTGTTATCTTGGCTTTAATTTGAAGCTTACCTAAATGCCAGGACTGGGAAGCTGTTACAGGGAGCCTGTGCTTTTCACCTTGACGGTAATGTGTCTCAGAGGATTTGAAGGCCTACAAGAATAATAAATTTTCTCTTAATGAGATGCTGAAACTCTAAATTGCTGCATCAGATCCCATAATTCCTTTGCAAATTAGGAAAGAATCAATAATCCAGACTCATGGAGGAGATAGTAAATGTCTTGTGTCCCGATAAAAAAATAACTCTGTAGACACTGCACGTTTAAGGAATATGATGAATGATCTCTAAAGGAATAGTTGTATGATATCTTTTTCCTTTATACCTACAGGACCACAAAGTAGAAGAATTCAGCGGTTCTCCACTTTATTCAGTTTTGATAATCAGTTATGAGATGCTACTGCGATCTTTGGATCAAATTCAGGCTATAGAATTTAACCTCCTAATCTGTGATGAAGGACATCGTTTGAAAAATAGTTCTATTAAGACAACTACAGCCCTCACTGGTCTGTCTTGTGAGAGGAGAATTATCCTTACTGGTTAGTATTTGTAGCTACTTTTAATATTTAGCTATGCCAATAGTGTACTAGGTTGGGGTAGAGGGAAAAGCTATTGTAAGAATGGCAGGAGCATGGTATAAATTTTGGCAATTGGTATCAAATGCACAAATCTTGGGTCTTGTAAAAACACCTTATTTCTAATTTTTTAAAATAAATGAAAAAATTTTCTAACTTCAGGAACAGGCAAGGAACCTGGGAACTTGTGTAAGGGAAGCAGAACTCTGTTTACATACATTCAGTGTTTCCCTTTGTAGTTATTCAATCAGATTGATTTAGAACTTGACTTTTTAAATTACTTTGTCAAAAATATTAGACGTGCAGTCTATTTAATAGGAGAGTAGCTTATTAACCATGGTAAAGTTTTAGATTAATTCAGTACTCTGAATAAGTCGCTTTGAAACAATGCATCTGTTCTCAAGATATATTTTTAATATGAAATTTTGCATTCAATGGTTGTATTTTTATCAGTTTCAAGAAAAAGCTATGAATTGCAGATTATTGTTTTTCTCTTTCCAGGTACTCCAATCCAAAATGACTTGCAAGAATTTTATGCATTAATAGAGTTTGTGAATCCAGGAATACTTGGTTCTCTATCCACATATAGAAAGATATATGAGGAACCCATTGTCAGGTCTAGAGAACCTTCAGCAACAAAGGTTTGTTAGTTTTAAAAATGCAGTTATAGAAGAAAACTCTTAGGCAGCATTGTGAAATTTACTTTCTGTGGATTAAAATGAAGCTCAGGACTACTAATAGTAGCCAAAGCTTTTCACTTTCACAGAATCACAGAATATCAGGGATTAGAAGGGACCTTGAAAGATCATCTAGTCCAATCCCCCTGCCGGAGCAGGAACACCTAGAGCAGGTCACACAGGAATGTGTCCAGGCGGATTTTTATTATCTCCAGAGAAGGAGACTCCACAACCTCCCTGGGCAGCCTGTTCACGTGCTCTGTTATACTCACTGTGAAGAAGTTTTTTCTCATATTTAAGTGGAACCTCCTATGTTCCAGCTTGCATTCATTACCCCTTGTCCTATCATTGGATGCCACTGAGAAGAGCCTGGCTCCATCCTCCTGACACTCACCCTTTACATATTTATAAATGTTAATAAGGTCGCCCCTCAGTCTCCTCTTCTCCAAGCTAAAGAGACCCAACTCCCTCAGCCTTTCCTTGTATGGGAGATGCTCCACTCCCTTAATCATCTTGGTAGCCCTGCCCTGGACTCTCTCAAGCAGCTCCCTGTCCTTCTTGAACTGAGGGTTCCAGACCTGGACACAATATTCCAGATGGGGTCTCACCAGGGCAGAGTAGAGGGGGAGGAGAACCTCTCTCGACCTACTAACCACATCCCTTCTAATACACCCCAGGATGCCATTGGCCTTCTTGGCCATGAGGGCACAGTGCTGGCTCATGGCCATCCTGCCATCCACCAGGACCCCTAGACCCCTTTCCCCTACACTGTTGTCCAACAGGTCAGTTCCCAACTTATACTGGTACCTGGAGTAGTTCCTGCCCAGATGCAAGACTCTACACTTGCCCTTGTCATATTTTGTTAAATTTCTCCCTGTCCTACTCTCCAACCTGTCTAGGTTTCCTATTTGAAATAAATTCAGTTGTTCACCAAAGGGAGCTGGAGGAATACATGCATGTTGACATCACATCATTTCAGCTGCCTATTTATTAACAGGCAAAAATTGTTCTTCCAGCACCTTGCATTCCCAAAAATGCCATGCTCATTATCATGTGACAATATTTTATTCATTCTTAGTTTCTCCACACTACTGCAAAATATGTGGGATTTCATTGCATCAATCAAGAAATTCTGGAATATAAATTGAGCCTTGAATGTCTTCTGGGACATTATCTTTCTTCGTTGAAGACTTTAACAATTAGACCTACAACTAAGCTAGTGCATTGGTACTAATTGGAGAAGAGTTGAGCATTACAGTCCTGTGTTAGAAAATGGTATCATAGATTTAAAATGTTCTTTAACTACCTAATTAAAATCATGCAGAAAATCATTGTGATGAAATGCAATATTGTAATTAATTTTGTACTTTGTTCTTTTAGGAGGAAAAGGAATTAGGAGAAAAAAGAGCAGCAGAACTCACACGCCTCACTGGACTCTTTATTCTTAGGAGAACACAGGAGGTTATAAACAAATTTCTGCCCCCCAAAAAGGAGACCATAATCTTCTGCCGGCCCACAGCACTGCAACTTGAATTGTATCGAAAACTACTCGGTTCTCAGGTTATTAGGTCCTGTCTACAGGGCAGAGTGGAAAGCACTCCTCACCTAATATGTATTGGAGCGTTGAAAAAACTTTGCAATCATCCATGTCTTCTGCTTAAATCTATAAAGGTATCTGCACGGGGGTGGGTGCCTACAGTAAGTCATTTCAGCAGGCAAAGGTCACTAAAACTATGTTATGGTCACTGTGCATGTTACTTCAGGTCATTTCTATTCTCTCTTTTCACATACAACTTGCTTTAGGAGATCTGCTGTCAAAAACAAATGTTAGGGAATCTGAAGGTACTCAGGGAAGGTACCTCACCAGTTTCCTATTGCCTTATGGTGTTTTCTTGTTCTTCATGCATTTCCCCTCTTAATCTTGTTTCTGAACGTTTGTAAAAATACATCTAGATGTTCTTTACAAAGAACACTGTTAGCTAGAGATTATTCTGTGTACTCTGCCTGCTGGCTCCTCTGAAACCTCCCTGTCCACATGACAATTTCACTCTCTCAAGCTCGGTGGCACTGGGTGTTGCATGCTCAAGATGTCCGTGGTACTAGATGTCTCCATTTCCACTTCTGGGATCCTATCACATTGTACACCTTGTTATTTCTATAAAAATATTCTCATTCCTGTGAGTAAATAACGTGATAGAACTTGGTAATACTGACTTCTGTGGCCACCAGTCAAAGTCCGAGTAAGGTGGGTGTAAATGTAAATCTTTCTTAAAAGATTTATGTGACTTGTATGAATGTCTGCAGCACAGAGCTCCCTGTAACTTTGAAGACCATTGCCTGTACTTTGTAGTGTAAATGTAGAAATATTCCACATGTGAAAATGTGAAACCTTTCAGAAACTGTGTGTATGGAAAGGACTAGATGGGCAGGGCATTTATTACCGTTGTGGTTTTGGGGTTTGATTAGTTTGGCTTTTCCCTCCCTGCGAAATACTGATTTTTCAAATAACAAAATATTACCTGTATTCCTTCTATTTTACTGGGTTTAATTGTTAGCTTTTCTTCATTTCCAACCACGTAACTGAAACTTAATGATAACATCTTCCAAAAAATGTCAATGACTGGGAAGTTCTGCAGTAGGCTAACGTGTGGTTTAACAAGAATAAGCAGAGTATTGATTTTCTCCCAGCTTTTAGTCCTGGCCGTGCTGTGAGTATACATCTGTGTGGTTGTTTAAGTGGAGAAGTAGTAGTAAAACACATTTTTCAGTTTTAAATAGTTCAACTTTCTGCTCGGCGGCAAACAGCAGCTTACGTTAGTGGGTGTAAACCAAAACGTATTTTAAAACTGTGCTTCCCATGCAGTTTTGGGAGGTTGTAGTGCCCACATGATACAGTACCTTGTGGAAGCTTCTGATCCCTCCTTTTGCTTTCATAATAAAAATATTGCAAAGTTTAAAAAACAAACAAACCCAAAACCTGCTAAAGAGGATATGAGACTTAAATCCTTTTCTTTTCAATAGGAAAAAAGCTGTGATCCTGTGTCTGATGAACATGAAGAGTCTGGTCTCTACGAAGGTCTAATAGATGTCTTTCCACAAGATTACACTTTGGACACTTTCTCTGAAAGTGATTCAGGAAAATTGCAGGTGCTGGTGAAGTTGTTAGCAGCAATCCATGAGCTCAACTCTTCTGAAAGGTAAAAAAGAGATAATGGGACGTATCTGCTTGATATTGGTTTGCATTTCAAATGTGTGGGGATGTAATATTCAAAATAAAAGCATTGCAGAGGTGCCAAGTGTGGTCGATGGGTGGCTGAACGTGAGCCAGCAGTGTGCACAGGTGGCCAAGAAGGCCAATGGCATCCTGGCTTGCATAAAAAACAGTGTGACCAGCAGAAGCAGGGAGGTGATTGTCCCCCTGTACTCAGCACTGGTGAGGCCACACTTTGAGTATTGTGTCCAGTTCTGGGCACCTCAACACAAGAGGGATATCGAGGTGCTGGAGCGAGTGCAGAGGAGGGCAACAAAGCTGGTGAAGGGCCTCGAGAATAAATCTTAAAAGGAACAATTGAGGGAGCTGGGACTGTTTAGTTTGAGGAAGAGGAGGCTGAGGAGAGACCTCATCACTCTCTACAACTGCTTGAAAGGGCATTGTAGGGAGGTTGGTGCTGGTCTCTTCTCACGGGCAATGAGCGACAGGACAAGAGGGAATGGCTGCAAGCTGCAGCAGGGTAGGGTTAGGCTGGACATTAGGAAAAAAATTTTCACAGAAAGAGAGGTCAGTCACTGGAATCAGCTGCCCAGGGAAGTGGTGGAGTCACCATCCCTGACTGTGTTTAAGAGTAGATTGGATGTGGTGTTGAGGGATCTGGTGTAAGGGAGAACTTGTAGAGTAGGGCTGATGGCTGGACTCAATGATCCCAAGGGTCTCTTCCAAGCTAAATGATTCTATGATTCTATGCATTGTACTCCTGGCTCTTCCTTGTTAAATTACTAAACTAGGATTTACAGCTGACGTTTTCAAAGCTGCTATTTGTATTTTTTCAAGGAAAAGTTATTTGTATTTTTCATAGTGAGTTCCCAGGAAGTAAGACAGAGTTTGCTACAGCCCCTGTACGGGGAGGCTGTATATTGTCTTTACTTGCAGAGGCTTTCCAATGCTTTGTATCTCCTTGAGGAGATGTATTCATATATTAAATAATTGAAATTGCACTACAGTATTTTTAACTACTAGATTATAAGTTCTTTCCTCTTTAATCATGTTTAACTGCTCAGTGCTTGCTGCCTTTTCTGTTCAAGGGAACCACTCTCAACAGATAAACTTGTATAGCAACTGCTTATTTTCCCTGTGGTAAATATTAGTGACGTATAGGAAAACCTCTGTTTTTCATGGGGTAACAAGATGCACTTGGTTACTACTGTGCAACTGCTGATTCGTGGAAATCCCACATGAACCTTTGTCCCATGAAAACTTTTGTACATACTCATGCCTTAAAGCCCAGCTATTCCAAAAGTGTTTAGCTTTTAGCTGGTTATTTAAACGGATGCTTAAGTAGGGCATGCTGTAATTCACCAGCGGGACGAAACAGCAGATCTCCTGGCACTGATGTAATGGAGTTTGTTTCTTCTTGATACTCTCTTTATAAATTAGAAAGTTGTGCCTGTCATTGGAATTTATATGCCTAACATCCACTGAAACCAAAGACAGGTAAATATTAAATGTACTGGCCTTGTTTCTTGTAGGTCAACTGAATCAAGAGTATCAGGAAAAAGCACCTTTCCCTCTACCCGTGCTATGGGAGCTGCTGGGTTACAGCTGGTGTCAAGGCATTGTTTTACACTTTTAAAAGTTATGTTGCTTTAATTCAGTGCTTAAATTCAAAAGATTTTCCCTTGTCCACTCAGTGGAGTCACTCTCAATATCTGGGAGGATAGAAATTCTGGATTTACAGATCTCTAAAACTTATTTAGTCAAAATTTCAGAGAAAAACCACCAATGTCATTAGGGTAAGGGATCAGGACACTGATTTGCTTTAAATAAGATAACAATAAAAATCTATACTATATTTGTGGAATCTTTCACTGTCCTTTGTCCCAGTTCTTTTCGGTCGTAAAATGTAGGAGATGCTTTCCTATTTAACTTTTATGATTTTGTTTATTAGAATTTTCCAAGGTTCTAGAGTTCACAGTAGCTTTTTCAGTAAGTGGAGTCATATGTATATTATTTATTTGCTGCTGTATCACCCTTTCCCAATGCTGCCTTTAACAACTGCTATTTTGTATACATAGAGGTTCATTGATTTTTTTAAAAAATCTTTCTCTGTGGTTGGTTCTGGATCCCTGCAATCTATGCCTTAAGCCAAATTCTGTTACAAAGAAACACACATTATTTAACATTTGAGTGCTTGACTGTAGGTATAATGCATTCAAATCCTGTATATGCTTCAAATTAATTGGAAATCTTTTATTTCTTACGAAATACGAGTGACCTCAGGTTGTTGTGTCATTTTTGCCTGACTTATAATTTTATTTTCTTTGATGTCTTCAGTAATTTGCTATTGGCCTTTACCAAGATGTAAAATGGTAAGATAACTTTGTTTTACTGTTTGACAGAGTCGTCCTGGTATCCAATTACACCCAGACGTTGAACATACTACAAGAGACATGCAAACGTTATGGATACTCTTATACTAGACTTGATGGCCACACTCCCGTCTCCCAGCGGCAACAGATTGTTGATACATTTAATAGTAAATTCAGTCCAGCCTTTATCTTTTTGCTGAGTTCCAAGGCTGGCGGAGTAGGACTGAATCTGGTCGGAGCATCTCATTTGATCCTGTATGATATTGACTGGAATCCAGCTACAGATCTTCAGGTCTGAATCAACTGTGTTCATGGGAGGTGGGGTGGGCATCAAATGAGATCTTGATTGGTTTCAAAATGCCTGGCTTTACATGTCTTAGCGCTGCCCAACTATCCCCTTGCATCGGGACAGGCATATTCCTGGAGGATAACTGTATCTGAGAAGAATAGAAGTTTCTCAGTCACATTTTGATATCATTAGAAGCCCCCTTGCAGTGAAAAACGAAAAGTAAATTCTGATTTCCTTGGAGGAGTGAGTCCTGTATCCCCTTTATCTCCTGACCTCTCTTTAGCTGGAAAGTTGTGTTAAAGGAGAAGCTGCTGCCTGAGCATTCAAATACCAGCTGAGACTTTAGCTGCTGGGGTCAAGGTCCTTTCGCAGTGGGCGACCTCAGTGAGCTGAGGGGTGTCCCTTCTACTCCTCACACGCTCTCGGTTGCACTCCTTCCTTCTTCAGGCTTGACCCCAGGTGGGTGGGCTCCCCCTGTGTGCACATATTTACTAATTAGCCTCGGAATTTTGGTGATCTGGCTTCACAAGGGAGTAAAATGCCGAGACCGAGAGAGGATGCTGAAAAATGCACTCAGTGGTTTTATAAATCAGCGCAGAATATAATCCAAATTGGGGATTTCCCGCAGAAGAGTCTCAGGCATGGGATTTTATAGAAATAAATAGTTTATGTGAAGGGAACAACAAGGAGGGTCAGCTAGCTGGGTGCCTCTAGAGTGGGACGTCGAACAAAGACACCCCTGGACAATTACACCCTTGTGATCCATGTAAGTCCAATGACGACTTTTGATCTGAGGTCTTCTAACACCTTATTGGACTCTTTTTCCATGTCCAAGCTGGCTGGATGGATATTGACTGCTTTTTTCTTCTTGATTTGAAGTCTCTGCTTACGGTTGGAGTCTCCTTATCTCTTTATCTTTATGGCTCTTGTGCACCTGCGCTTGCTGGCAGAACATGGGGAACTGGGAAGTCCCAGACTTAGGGAAAAACACAACCAAAATATCAGTGTGTTATTGACATTGTCCTCATACTAAAAGTCTAAACATAGCACTGTACCAGCTGCTAGGAAAATTACTAAGAAAATTAACTCTTATTGCGGCCTAAAGGCTTCAGCAGGTCTAGCTACTCATCTTAAGTAAAGCTAGGCAAACAGCATAAATCACACCATATTATAACCCTAAGTAATTTATTTTAATGAAAACTTACTTAAGCTGAACAACTAATATCTCTCTACACTGTGTTTCTAAAAAGAAAATAAAATTATGATTAGAGTGCATAGCACGTGCTGCTGTCAATTTGCAATACCTGAGGAAAAGGGTGAGGTTCTCATCAGAATTGAGTGAGTGAGAAAATCACGTGGCAATGATGCTAAAAGAAAGAAAAAAATGCCAGTGCTGTGCTGTTCTTATAACAGCACTGTTGGAATCAGGGGATTGGTTAGTTGGCATAAGAGCATTCAGTTAATAGAGTCCTTAACAATAACAATTTTAAAAATTCTTTTCATCAACACAGTAAGAACCCTTTTGTGGTGCAGTGATGCTGTGTGCTTAATACCCGAAAAAAAAAGTCATTCTTGCCCCTGCTCCCATTCCAATTGTGAATTAGTACCCTTATGTGGTCACTCCTCTCGTTTCTTGAAGCATAGGCTGCTAAATCAATCATAACTGCTACAGGCTGCCAAAACCCACAGTCCATCCTCCGGGTACTTGTACCCAGTATGTGTGTGTAACCCGCACAGTTCTTACAAATATCGTAGAACAGTACTCAGTTGTATTTCATTTGTTTTGGAATTAAAAGGTGTGTGAAACACTAATTTTACAATTTTAAACGAAATTCTAATTTCATTTTTAAGGCTGTATTGTGGCAAAAAGCATTTGGAGGTAATGCAGAATGGTGAGTATCCTGAAAAGAGCTGCTAATGCTTGGAAAACAAAGATGAACGGGTTATTTCTAGCAGGAAAGAGGTGAAACTCCTACTTTTTTTACAGTACTACACAGAAAGAAAGTGGAGCAGAAATGAGAGGAAGTAAATTATGTTTTCAAAATTATTTACAGTTAATAATGGCAGACTTTTGGAAAAACAAAGACAGTTACTGAGGAATGCTTTCTTTGGACAACATCTTCTTGAATGAACCAGCAGAACTGATAACTTATCAGTGGAGGCTACAAGCTTCAGTTGAAATACTATTATATAGTAGGCTGTTAATGCTCTTCATCTTTTTGCTTTCTTCAGGCAATGGCCAGAGTGTGGAGAGATGGTCAGAAACACACTGTACATATCTACAGACTGCTAACCACAGGTCAGAGATGGGGCTCAAACATACCCTAGAGTGAGGCAGCTGTTGAAATTTTGTCAATGAAAGAAAGGGAGAGAGCAGTTTTGGGAATCATTTGCTCTTTAAAAATGTATATTTCATTCTGAATTCGTTAAAATAGAAACATCCTATGAATTCATGTAGCTTTGCTTTGGTTTTGCTTTAATAATAGAAAATAGGGTTTTAGCATTTCCTATGAATATTATTATAAGGAAATGGATTTGACTTTTCTTGTTGAGCATTTTTTGTTTTCGGTTTGTTTGGTTTGTTTATTTAATACAGGCTCAATAGAAGAAAAAATTTATCAAAGACAGATCAGCAAACAAGGCCTTTCTGGGGCAGTTGTAGACCTTTCCAAGACATCTGAACACATCCATTTTTCCATAGAGGAGCTTAGAGATCTCTTTACTCTTCATGAAGATTCCAGCTGTGTTACCCATGACTTGCTTGAATGTGACTGTATGGGAAAAAAAGACCATCAAAGTGAGTTATTTTTTCATTATCTCTGGTGATTGCTGAGGTAGCACATCCATTCTGAATATATGGTCTGTCACTGGAGAAAACTGTGATGCCCAGTAAAATAGGATTGAACTCATGAGGTTCATTACGGGATCTTCCGGGTATTGGCTGATTTGTCTAATCCATAGGAGCTCTTCACAAGATGAAGAGGATAAATGATTCATTCCTTGCTGTAACAACCAATTCATGTATCATAGCTCTTAATTCCTTGTATTAGCTATGGCCAGCTCAACTAGTGATTCATCGCAACCAAATGATACCACACAATGGTGTTTTGTTTCTAAATACTCAAGGACAATAATGAGTAGCTGGTAAAGGTTTGTTCAAAGGCTTATCTGTGAGAGGTTTTAAAGGCAGTACCAGATGAAGATGTAGATAATGATGTGCCAAACCTCTGAATGTAACCCTTCACAGTTATTCGCTGAAGCTCCTGCAGGATGATTAAAATAGGTATTTGAGAAACATGAGAAGATTCTCTGGCAGCTGTAAGCCCAAGTTGCAATTCACATCTATCCTTTCTGCAGGAATCTGTCTCTCGTTTTCTTTTGGCATACCAAAAATGTTTTAATACCTTCCTGCATAGAGGTGTATAGGTTTAAGTTAGAGCAGAATTAAAAAAGAAAAATTATCTTAAGTTATGTTTACTTCTCGTCCATTTTAATTTGATAGCTCATCTGGTTTCTTAGAGAAAAGAACGTCTATTGATCTGGTTTGTTTGAGGGATATGGTGTAGGGGAGAACTTGTAGAGGGGAAGAACTTGATGATCCCAAGGGTCTCTTCCAACCTGAATGATTCTATGATTCTATGTTTCTTTCCTTCGGGCATGAAATATCCATATACAGTATTCACAGATGTGATAATGAGGTACCAATACTGGTATCTCCTGACTGCACACAGATACCACAATACAAAGAGCACATGTGCTCAACAGAGCCAATGTGACTATTTTGCTTGATGATCTGCATATCTCCAGGTAGCAGGCTAGAGCTGTGTTCCTTTCTTGCCCCATTCTATCCAAAACTGGGAGGACTTGGTTACTGAAAGCACAGTGCTTCTGTAGCCATAAAAATTCTACTTTCTCCTTTAATTTTGCTCCATGTACTGATTTCATGGCCTTTGTATCTTTCTTTAAGGACTGAAAAACTAGACCTTCTGGTTTCGCGTGAGTAAGTGATGTTCTAAAATATGCCAGCCTCCGCTTAGGTACTATTGCGTGTTCTGTGTGGAAAAGGCTCCCTTAGTGTCAAATGTTAGCCAGAAATCCTATTATACTATTACTGTGATGAGCACTAGTGCATATAATTACATTTAGCATTTTTTGATTTTCTTAACACTCTTGGCTGCTTGTCTTATGATTTGAACACATATTGGTTCCATCAGTTGAATCACAACATCAGTCTCTTGGATGTCAGGGTAGTGAATGTAACCAGGACTTCCTCAAGGGTAATTGTATTTTGGTCCCATGAACAGAACCTTTTTGGCAGTAAATCAAGCAAGAACCTGAAGGTCATTC